>KI911132.1:146492-370583 GCA_000482085.2 Cladonia metacorallifera KoLRI002260
AAGTTGGGTAAAGCCTTGGCTCGACGTCGGTCCAAGGAGGTAGAGCAGACCAAGGTACTTCAAACCAAGTTGTCATGGAGTCCGACCGGAAGCTTACAGGTTGGGTAGACTGCCACCTCAAAGTCCGTTGCAGAGACGACGTGTGCTAGCCAGAGTGAAAAGGTATTTGACAAGTGAGAAGTTTATGGATACTTGCTCGAAGCTTACACCCATACAGGCGCCGGAATTAGACATCTCAGGCACCATATCTACGAGCTCGGAGACGCAAGCAGCGGGGGAGTTGTCCTCTGATTCTGAGGGACTGGACAGCCCTGTAGAGAATTCGGAGAGGAATCGGGAGTCATCCTCTAAATTCGAGGAATCAGACAGCAGTGTAAAGAGATCTCAGAGGAAGCGGAGGTCGTCGTTCGCTTTGGACGAAGTACCTAGTACTAGAAAGAGAGCGAAGAGGTCCCCAGCGACTCCAGAAGTCGAGACGGGGCTCACGAAGGTGTGTTATATAGCAAGCTCTGTACGTGAGATATGATATTAACTTTTCAAATATATAGGTCCGCGATTCCGACGAAGTACCCAGTACTAAGAAGAGGAGGAAGACCGGAAGGTCCTCAGCGACTCCAGAAGTCGAGAAGGGGCTCACGAAGGTGGGTTCTATAGTAGACCCTGTACGTAAGAATGCTATTAACTTTTCAAATCTATAGGTCAGCAGGACCGTTGAGACGACTATAAGAGAGGAATACACGAGAGAGGACAAGCCACCGCGGGATCCGAAGTCATCGTATAGTTACAAGCCAACGAACCATCCAAGACAGACGAAGAGGAAGCATTGAGCGTTGAAAAGAATGCGAAGAATAACCATCCTTGTTTGCAAATCTGGCTTCTTTGTTCCAGCTTCATCCTCCGGCATGGTTTTCCCTCAAAACCCTATACAACCCCAGATTGAGCACACAGTTTGATGCTCCGTCTTTCCAATCGCATGGCCAGAAGCAGGTCCATGATTGCCTCATTATTAAGCCACAAGCGAGAGCTCTGCTGCTTATTGGTCCGGTTAGTGCTCCTCTAGTGCTCCTCTGGTCAAGGTGGAAAGCTGGCAATGAGAGGCTATGCAAAACCTTTATTGGTTGGCCGAAAATTCAGCTTCGGGTCCCTACCACTCGGTGCCATTATCCCATGCTGGCGCTGCTGCCGTTTGCCGCGACAGGGAGCGGCGGCCCATCTCCAAGAGCCCCTCCATCTAAGCGACAGAATACCTATGGCGTGATGGCTAGCTATCTGAATAGATACAGGCGTGGTGGGTGGAGCATGCTTGCAGCTCAAACAGCCATTGAGCTGCTGAGAAGAAAGAGATCGACTGAGAAAGTAAAGGTGTGCCCCCAACAGATACCACTGCATCAATTGCACTTTACCACTTGGTGGCAACGGCCGATGATCCAGTTTACTGGATGCCTTAGTGTCCCAGTCCATTGTTGGCTCATCCACCAGGGCCTACATCGCGGTACGCCGATGATACCCTGATTCTCCCATTAGGCGTTCAACATATTCGACACCTGGACGATTTTATCGCTAGGCATAACATCTTGCTATTCCTCACTTACGTCTCATCCGCTATGGCAGCACGACTGAAACCAAGTAAACAACCAGCTTCTGCAGCACATGATGAAGACATCACCACTGCTTCAGACCACCAGCTAGCAATCCGAGCTTTCTCACCTGAACGAGATGGTCCATTAGATCAATGATTTCACGAAATGAATGCTACCATGATCGGCATCATGGTCGCTTAAGAAGCTGAAAGCGATGCTAAATTCGATGACATTCTCTGCATTCTGCGTTAACAACACACATCCCCGATCCTATCTTCCATCGAATCCTCACCGCCAGCTACATCGGCAGCTCCACCACCAGCTTCCATGCTACCGACGCCATGGAATCCCTACAAATACCTGTTGAGAGCAGCAGACGTTGGACTCTTCAATTCAGAACACAAGGCATCAGAACAAGAGCATGGGAAAACTACACCTGGCCCAGTGGTCAATACGGTAAACATGCGTACCATCTCGACGTCTTTGTCTTCGTGGATCTTTCGAACATGCTCAAGAGCAGATATGGCCCTGACCTTGTGGCACACCTTATTCCTATATGTCTGTGAGGATCAGCTCTTATATGGTGGACCACCAAGGTGGACGATCCTACAAAGACGATATAGAAGCTTCTAGAACCGAGTTGCAACGATAGACCGGCACCCTAATCAAGTATCTTCGATGAATCCCGTAATGGCCCTGTCGGCATTGACGAAGTCTAAATATACGCTGCGAGTTCTACATCGAGGCATATCACCTAGGACATAGATACATTGCCAACTAAGCTTAGCGCGATCTGCATCTTGTGTCCACACAACGGCGATATGAAACCAAATAGGGTCCTACTTCGAGGAACACCTAGCACAACCATCGCGGACTACCTTGCTCAGCGATTTCCTGCAGGACGTTGACGCGAGAACCGCTGCATGGAAGAATCGGGCAAATAAGCTATACCGGCAGCATACACGTGCATCCCAAGGGAAAGATTGCTAGCGAGATCCACACAGCGGTGCTCAAATAGATCCTGGCTCAACCACATGTTCAACCACACATCCAAGCAGACGCATCTAAGCGCGATGTCCGGTTCGATCGCCGACCTAGGCTATATTGGGGTAAGGGATGGGACAAGGACACCCGGTCATAGATGGCCGATACCAATCCTAATGGCATGCTGTAGTGGGTAGACGATGAATCAGAAGAGTCGCTGGTTAAGAGCGACGACCACGCCGAATACGTTTAAGCTCGACAAAATATAGACACCACTATTTCTCCTTTGTGGACCTCTTGCAATCTCGAAAGCTTAAAAGCTTGCAATTTTTCGCGACTTCTCAATATTCCAACCACCATCTCTCATTCCTTACCTTTCTATTACCTCATCTTTGTCAATCAACGCTCACCGCAAGCAAAAACTCATCCGATGCACCGATGCCACTGCTCACAAGTGTTTTATGTGGTCGCTGTCATCTACATCGGTGTCGCGAAATCCTGACTTCCGGGAAAGAACTTTTGGCATGCAGAACCATGGAGCGTCGAAAGCATAGAAGAGGAGGAATATACTCAGAAGCATAGAGCTTCAGAAGCGGTGCCGGTGACCCGCATCTCGAAATCCTTCGACATTTGCATCGAAGGGCCACCCAAGTCTGGTGGCATCCACAAGCGTTTCTCGCGCGACGAGGAACCAGAAGCATGGTATACTACCACGCTCAATACAGGCAAACGCTCAGCGAAGCTTTCCCAAATCAGGTATAGTCACGTGCAGTAGGACGCCACCATCTTCCTTGCGATTCTACGATATTTCCAAAACTTACAGCTTCTCAGACTTTTCAACCTTCTAACCACAGTCGCTCATTTTTCGCCTTTCGCTCTATCTTTGAGTTGGCTATCGCTCGTCACTTGCTATGCCTCATCCGATCTACCGATACCACTATTCACAAGTGGTTTACGTCGTCGCTATTGCTTACATCACTATCGCCCAATCCCGACTTCCAGAGAAGAAAGCTTGGCATCCTGGAACTCCGCACCTACAAATCTCTTAGTGCTCCTAGCAGCGCTTTTCGCGCACAGCAACCACGATGTATACAACTTCCCACTGGCTGATTGTATGCAGGTATACAATGTGCAATGCGATGTATCTCGTATGGGCAATGAGGGCATTACTTTATTTCATGCTTTGTGAGCACTCGTCATGGAGTTATTGCATGATTTGGTGCTTCATCCCACTACAAAGTATACGTGCGTAATATCGACAAAATTTACGATTTCATTGAGCACCGACCCCCAACTGGACTGGAGCGCTGAGAGATCTGCTGCTTATTGGCCCGGCCTAATCTTCTTGCGATGCCTGCAGCCGCAGCGCAGAAGTCAAATTGTGATTGATAAGCATGCGAAGAGAAGAGGCTTTTCCATCTTTGAGAATTCCCTAGGGAGTCTCAGAGCTGCCGCGAAGGGATGATGGAATTGGAGGCTATCTTATGAGCTGCCTAGCTAAGGCCACATTCTATGTCAGTGCCGCTAGCCGAATGGTGGTGCCCGTGGCTTGGTAATGTGACTGGGGCTTGTGGAGGCTGTACTGATTTAATTGTTAAACGAGAAGTAAAATGTGCTGGTCGAAAATGTATGGCTATGATTAGGATTCGAACGTTGAATAGATAATTGCGGTACAAACTCGCGAGGTCGGGCTCATGATATGTGGTAATAATTAAGCCGAAATAATTACTGCCTATATTAGCGGCGCTGTCTTTTTATTATAATAGAAAACCCAGTGAGCGAACCTGCTCTCGCAGCCGTACTTCCCAACCAAGAATCCTTGACCCTCGCACGGCACCCCTAGAATACTTTCAGGGAGGGCAAAGGTACGACAACGTGTACCCCCTTGAGAAGTAAAAAAATGGAGAGCGCGCGAGACTATAGAATACGGACCCTCTCGTCGCTCTTGTTGTTTTCACCCCCTGAAATTCTCAACGCTGTGGGGCCAAATGCGTTCTAGGGGCTACTCCGCTTATCGCTCAAGAGGCACCGACCCTTAGAGCACCCGCATGGGCTCGAAGATCCGACATAGAGCTTTTGCCCTTATGAGTGTTCGGCGCAATGGTAATCCGTGTTCGAAGATACCCCTATTGGGCACCGTATGGCCTTATATATACCTATATCTAATTTGGACAACTATGTACATACGCATCCCTGTTCCAAAAACTATCATGTGAGCCTGTTGGGGGCCGTCTAAGAGGACCCCCCCTTAAGAGCCCCCCGGAGCGGGCTCCCAAGGGCATTGAGCCCTAAGAGGCTGAGCGGTTAGGGGCTCTTGGGGCACCTTTGGCCGCGGACGACAGTAGCCGCAATTCTGCTCATGAAGTCCGCCAATTAGTAGATGTTCGGGCCCCACATATAATGTCAAATATATATATCTCATCTCGAGCTTCTATAACATTGCCAGCGAATACCCTCATGAGCTCTACAGAAACATCTAAATTGTATATCGGCCCCAGCGCTGTAGAGCTATAAAAGAGATGTGTCGCTGAGCTCATAGTCTGTGAACAAGCACCAACGTCTATTATTGACGACGCAGCTGAAGGCTCTCTCAGCAGTTGCTGAGGAGGCTGGGTTAGAACTTCTATATGTAAACTTTGTTTAAAAGCTTGTACGACTTTAGGATAGGCTACCACGCGATGCTCGATCAGCTACTATTGTTGGAACAAAGCTGCTCTGCTTGGCTTTTCCCTGATCAAACTAATTGAGACCCAAATCCATCTTCGCTGCGCTCGGATAGAGATTTGTGACCTCGAGGCCCTAAAGAAATCCTCTTCAACTTGAATAAAGAGATATAAATCGCCAAGATGATTACTAATAACGGTGGTCTGCAACGCTGCTATGCATATGCCATGGCTAATATAACTACTCATGAGGTGTTGCAGTGCATCTGATAAGCTGCAAGCACTAGGTATCCACGACAAGCGTTAATCCTTGGTTGCTAGGAGCGACAGGGTTTGCTGGTGTAGAGTTCCATGGTTTTGTAGTAGTCCAGAAGTCAGGATTTGGCGACAGAGACGTTGGTAACATCGAAACACTTGTGGCTTGCGGCCGCAAAGGATCAGATGATGCACAGCTAGCGATGATAGTTATGCGGAATCGATAAGAATAAGTCGTGAGTGAGTAATGAATGACTGTGGTCGGAAGATTGAAGAGGCGAAAGACTCAAAAAAGTTGCAAACATCTCCAAGGTCAAAACAGCGCAGGAATCGAGCAAGAGAATTGGTGGTGTCGGGCAGCATAATCCTAAACGTTATGGATATAGCAACCTTCATTGTCCAAACATAGGTCCAGATCCATATCTGCATATTACGGAGCGCCATCTTGCAGTGTTCCAACCATATTCGAATATGCATCCGAGCCATTGTGCCTTTCCACGATATACCATAAGATGATCCTCGAAATGGGCAACCCAACGATGCGGATCTTGCGACTGTCATGTGGTAAGACCCCGCCATTGAAAGTAAGGTTGCCAGTGTCTGTGGTAATATCTTGGCTTCTTCGAACCGACCTAATCCAGATGATCGGATCGAACTTTCCCGGATCATCCACTAATCTAATATGTGGTTGCAGCATCGGAGTTTCGTTGCGTAGATACGCGTCGAATCGGTTCCAGAGAATTACTAGTTGATCATGTATGGAGCCGATTTCGAATTCTGGAGCTTTGGCATAATGAAATATCTAGAGATTCCAGATCTTGAGTTATTGACTGAGGTTATGTGAGGTGAATATTTGACCATTCAAATGGGTGCGGGCAACTAATGTCCGAAGTTCGAATAGTTTGATTGCCAGCGAAAACCATCGCTGCGGAGCTTCTTCTGGTCTTCGTTGGTGTTGATCCACCATATAGCAACGCTGCCTTATAGGCACTGAATAACCTGTCTGGCCTCATAAGTACCATAGGTATGTGTGATGTCTTTCGACCGTAGCAATAGGGTTCAGGACCATCTGGAGGAGAATCAGACGATTTTGTACTTCAACGCCTGGCGATGTGATGTCAGTAGCTGCGGAGTTGCTGGTGGAGCTGACGAAGCTGCGGGAGCTGCTGGAGAGGTTTTGATGGAAGGTAGGACTGGTGAGAAAGTTTGCTCTAGTTGAGAAAGGCGGACAAGTTTACTAAATTCAGTATCGACGAAGGCATTGATTTCGGCGTTGACAGCATCAAGTGCGGTACTGTTGGCAGCAATAGAGGCACTAATTGCACTGAAGCATTGACCTACTAAAAATTCTGCTCAGGAACACTAGGCGGATGGCTGCCTGCTGACTTGGTGCAGTTGGTGAGGTGCTGGTAAGGTCTTGACTGTTGCTATCCTCGAGGTTTTTGGATGCTGGCTGTTCGCCGAGCGAAGAAAGACATTCCGCCTTTAATCGCGAGAGTGCTGATATGGTACGCAATACCACCAAAAGAGCACCGGGCTTAATTATCGGAGGAGCATAGACATTTCATGATCCTAGACTTTGATTGGAACCCAACGAATGCTGATTCAAGACAAAGCAGGTTAACAGCGTTAGCGCGCTCTACTGCAACATCCCTAGAACGGTTCGACATTTAATATTTGGAATGGGAGAGCACAAGTAACCTAAAGCACCGCCGTTCCTAGTAAGATCTTTCCAACCAGCCATATCCAAGTGTCCCACACCTTTGCCTTATCGATGGGAGTTTTCAGAGCTGGCTCCGTCCTGTTTCCTTGCTCTCCTGGGTTCTCGATAAGCGTGGTCTGAGCCAGGGTTGCGCTCGTTGATTGCCTCTGTCGCTTGGACCATATCAGGAAGACTGCCACACCTAGGACGGTCGTAAAGCCAAGGCCAAGTATTGCTGGCCATCCACAGTATACCAGGACGTTTACATATTTCCAGCAGCCGTCTTGGAAGACCCTCCATCCATGTGATATACAGGGTAGTAAAGTTTCTTGTATAAACTCTAACACAATTGAAGAAAATGTTTGGATCCAGTTCGATAAGCAGCTCCAACCGTGTTTAAGTAATTGCTGAAAGACTGTCCATGCATGTGATATACAGGGTATTAAAGTGTTTTGTGTCCATCTTAACACGATTGAAGAAATTCTGCGGATCCATTCCGATAAGCAGCTCCAACCGTGTTTAAGTAATTGCTGAAAGACTGTCCATGCATGTGATATACAGGGTATTAAAGTGTTTTGTGTCCATCTTAACACGATTGAAGAAATTCTGTGGATCCATTCCGATAAGCAGCTCCAACCGTGTTTAAGTAATTGCTGAAAGACTGTCCATGCATGTGATATACAGGGTATTAAAGTGTTTTGTGTCCATCTTAACACGATTGAAGAAATTCTGCGGATCCATTCCGACAAGCAGGCCCAAGCAAGTCCAAGTTGTTGCGAGCACCACTGTCGGTAGTAATGCCCTCTACTAGGTGGCCTACAAGTGAGCAAGCCGGCCAGGAATATGATACCGATCATAGCACTGAGCCATCTCCACTTGCGGGGCCTACGACGTGGCTTACTTCTTCGAGCATATCGACGAAGTTTCTGTGATTTGTCGGGCGTGGTCGTATGGATTTCTGGGTTCAGCTCTTGGGCTTCTTCAGCCATCGATTTGGGCAGTCGGGGACGTTGACTGGATGGGAAGGCGGGGGTAGTCGATGAGATGTAGATAAGCAACGCTTTGATGTGGTTCGGCTCAGGCGTGATAGAGGTGGACCTAGGGGTTACTCGAGGCCTCCGGGAGGGGGGAAGAGGTTAGATGTCTGACGTAGCAGCGAACGGCCGCGATGGTACCTTAAGGTGCCTACCTGGTAAAGTAAGGTCTGTTCTGATCCGCTGCGGAACGTTTGCGTTTGGTTTTATTCAGCTCGGTTTCGGTTTGTGTTTATGCCAGAAAAGCACCGGTCGGATCTCCAGTTGTTTGGTGGTGCCAAATATACATGGACGTATGCATCAATAGGATATATAATGCGATTGATTGCGCACAGGTAACAAGGGTATTGGGTTTTCTTCCTGATTGTTGACAGTTGTACACTTTGTAAGGTAGCCCTGCTGCAGGTTTGGACGATTGGTGCCAAGACGGGTATTTCCGGCGCTAGCTCCTTACGGTATTAGTGTACATCGTCAATCCCTCCCGCTCAGGAGCCTTATAACTCCCGTCTTATTACTTCTCATCATCCAAATCCATGATATCCTCTGTGCTCTATGTCTTTATACATATTACTTCACCTTCTCAACCTATTTTTCAACCATGAACCCGAACAACCCTGAAGCCGCCGCGAGGGTAGCTTGGCTTGCACAATTTCCTGTGACGAGGGCCACACGATCCGGCTCATGGACCTGGCGATCCATAGTATCGTACGGGCTGCTCGCTTTGTTTGTGGGCATAGCCAGCCTCTTGTGGCAACCATCATCCAGCAATTCCACGGACGTCCCCGCGGATATTCCCTGGTCTCAACAGGGCCTCTGTTACCACATTCTCGTCCCGGCGAGCTACATAAAAAGATTTCCACTACCCAAATCAATCAATGAAATTGGACACAAACGTGTACTCAACGAGATTGGCTGGCTGGAGCCGGACAAGCAACTTTCAAGTCTCGCCAACGGACGGTCCCTGGTCTGCTCACAAATACGGGCATCGGTACCTTTGATCTATGACTTTATCAGACAACTCGCGTATACTTGTTCCGAAAGCAAGTCTACAGATGCGACTTTCAACGACACGGTCAAGGCCACTTATCAGCAATTTGAAAAAACGCTGACAGAGATCAATGGCCTGGCTGCTTTCTACGCTAAGATGAAAGATGATTACAACACGCTAGGTTCATCTGCGGAAGAAGGTCTAAGAAAATGCCGACTAGGTTTCATAAAAAACCGCCTCATTGCGGGCCAACCTCAATATCTCAGTTATTTTTTCGACATAGATTTTAATAAGTTGTGGTGGTTGCCTTTGAAAGACAAATGTAGGAAGAGTGAAGAAGTACGGTCAGGTGTTATTGCTCTAAAACAGGAGTCGCAAAGGTTGGATCAGATAGGACTGATATTCCAGGAGGTCAAGCGCAGCGTAAAACTGTTAACTGGCCCGGTCAATCAATGGGATACTGAACTTAATGGCGACGGTATTCCGAGGCAAGAGCAGCTGCAGAAATGGTTCCACAAAAGCATCTACCAGAATCCAAAGTTGGGGAAGCTCTGGTTGGAGCTTTTTGAGTTGATCGAGGACGTAGAGGAACAGCTCTCAATAGAAATCAAGCCCGATTGGTGTAAGCAACGAGAGTTTAATACCGGGGATGCTAGTGATATTGACAACGGTCAACCCTTTCCTAGCCTTCACTACAATAGCGCTCGGCTGACTCCATGATAGAAAGTAATGAAACTCCCTCAATCGCTACGCTGAGGCTGAGCAAGAGATAAAGAAAGTTTCCGCAGTCAAGGGTAAGTTACCTCCCTCCTAATACATTTAATACTGGCTGATTAAACCAGACGGGTACTATGAGCGGTGTTCTGATCATCACCAAAACGCGAACTGAGGCTGCACGTTGGATCGTCCGATATAAGAGCAGGTCTCAGACAGCTATGTTAGTTGGTTTCTAAAAGATAGGTTTTTAAAAAGCCTTGTACCTTGTCCTTGGCAAGTGTCACTTCGACAAAAAGGGTTTTCTCCACTCCCCAGGGTGATCCATTCATTTGAATGGGAAAAGCTCCAAAGAAACACCAGAAGATTTTCAGCGCGCTTTCACGTCGGCTGCCAGATAGTCATTCATCGTCAGTTCTACACAAGCGACAAGATCACATGCTCTGAGACTGCGTGCCACAGATCAGGTATGTCTGTACTCGACTGCCCCTGACTCTTGCCAGTTCAGAACCATACTTGCGCAGCGTCTCATTATCGTTTCCCTGGATCCAGCGAACCCAAAGGCTTCGGAGGCCTGATACAATTCGGCGATGGTTAGGTGGGTACAAGTCAGCAATCAAGGTCTTCCACACTTGTTTATGCAAGACGTATGCACTGTACCTATCTCAGTTGGGCCAGAGCCGGTGGGGATTTGGAAATAGGGTCTTCACTGCCAGGACGAGCAAAACAGGCGCGCTGAAGTTATGAATCTGACATCTGAGAAGATCGATGAATGGCACGAGCTTCATAGAGCATACCATCGAAAGCAGGTGAGAGGGCAGCCTTCGTTCATCCTATCAATTCCCTGCATAATAATATTTACTAATAGCGTTACTTTAGAGCGGGCATCTGCGACGCCTATAGTAGCCACACGACATAAACACGTATTTTCCTGTTAAAATCACTGCACTATAGGGTCTAGATAGGAGGCCTTTGCCTCAAGGCCCACTACTCATTCTTATAGACAGTATGCTAGCTGCACGGACTTTTAAAACACATAAGCCAAGGTTTATATCCTTACAAATATTATGCGACATAGGTCATAGAAAAAACGTTTCAGTTTTTTTAATTAATAGATATAAGTATTTAAGGTATAATTTAGCTATATAATAACACAAGAATAAACAAGATTTTAGGTATAAAAGATTAGTAGGTTTATTAAATTACTTATATTTTTAGCTAATAGTAATATATATCTTAATTAAAGTATACTACGTATTTTAATTAAGTATATTTAGTGCTACTATATAAAGGGTTTATTTATTATAAATAACCTCTTTTATTACTACCTTATTATTACTTTTAATTTATTTTAATATATAGCTATTTATCTTAATAAAGCCTATATTAACTATTATTGCTATTACTAAGGTAGGATACTTATATCTAAAATAGCTACTCTTAACTCTTTAAAGTAGGCCCTTAGGTAGAAAGCTATAGTAATAATATTATCCTTAAAGTAATTATTATCTAATAAATAGTATAGCACTAGCTTTAATATATTAGTATAAAACTTAGAATAGATTAATTATTAAAACTTTATTATCTCTTAACTATCTTAGCTACTAACTACTCTCTTTAACTTATATATTTATATCTTAGTATTAGAAATTAGACCTAGTCTAAAGAATATACTTAGATATCTTCTTAATTATTTAAGAGAGAAGATTAGGAGATATATTATATTTAAGCTTAATAACTTATTTACTATAAGGTTAAAAGAATAGCTTTACTCTTTCTTTAAAATAAAGTTATTACTACTCTTTTTAGAAAGTCTATCTAATATCTATTAAATTCTATTCCTTCTAAAGGATAATATAGGGAGTAGTACTAGTATTAATATAAGTAATAATAATAAAAAATATAATATTATTTTATTTTACTATATTATATATAGTATAAAGCCTAAATATAAGTTTATTAAATAGGCGCTGGAAATACTTATTATATATAATAGAATAGTAGTAGTTTTCTATTATAATGAAAATCTATACCTTAATAGCTTAGTATATTATTAAATAGCTTCTTTCCCTACTAAAGTTATTTATATAGTAAATAATAATAAGGCACTAGATTATTTTACTCTATTTATTATAGGATTTATTATATAGGATATAGATATAAATAAGACTTTATAAATTAAGTAATATAAGATATATTATATCTTAAATTATTATAAGATATTTTATTTAAACTATCTTCTATTTAGCTTATCTAATATTATAGTAGCCTTTATTTAATATATAACTATATTATTTAAGCTAATAGTAGAGATACTATTAATTAAGAGATTTTAAATAATTAAAAACTTAAAAGCTTATCTTTACTACCTTACTATAATTACTAAACTAATAGATGTCCTATATATCTAGTAATATATTTAATAGGCTTTAAAATATAAAGTTAATTTAACTATCTTTAGTAAAGATTATAGTAGTTATTATCTCTAGTTTAATATTATCTTAGTTAATATAGATGCTTTTAATTAAGTATATATTCTTATAGTAAGAGAGAATAAAGGAGATTCTAATTCTAATTTAAGTATCTTAGTTATAGTTAAGGTTAACTATAAGTCTAAGAATATTATCTATAAGATAATAGTAGTGGATATAATAGTACTCTTAGAGTCTTACTTAAATATAAGTATAAGACTATAGCTATAAGATAATATTAGGTACCTAGCTAAATTATATAAACTTATATATAATACTATTATTAGTATTATTATAGTTAGTATTAACTTTAGCTAAGTCCTTTATATTAGCTATATACTAAGTAAATATTAGCCTTTTAATACTATTTACCTAGAAAATAAACTTAATCTATTATAGATAATTAAAGGTACTAAGACTAATTTTAATATTATAATTAATATAACTTTTAAGGCTTATATAGCTTTAATCTATTAGACTTAAAACTAGGTTATTCTATTAAGTAATAACTATAAGGCGTAGCTTAGGCTTAGTAACTTTAATAAAACTATTACTAATAAGCTCCCTTAGAATTATTCTATAAATATATATTTATACTAGAATGCTAATTAGCTATATCTTAATATAATTATAATTAAATCTTTTACTACTAGATCTAGCTTTATACTATATATAATTACTTTAGTAGGTAAAACTTAGGGGCTAAAAGTTAACTTTAAGGCTATAGATAGTATTAGCTTATTTAATACTAAGATATATATATCTATAATACATAGTAGTTATAGTAATAGTAAAATCTTCTTATTTAAGTAAGTAATATTTATTCTTAAAGTATATTAGAGAAGTAAAAATTATAGATTATTTACTAATAGTTATTAGAATTTATTTTTTACTACTTTACTATCTTTATCTATTATATAGTAATAGAGTAGTTAGTAATATTATAGCTAATATTACTACTTTTAGCTATTAAGACTAGGACTTTATTTATATAAGTAATAACTAGTATTTAGTTATATAATTAAGATAATACTAAAAACTATATAAGCTACTACCTTATATAGTATATTTATAATATCATTAAAAATATATTATTTTTAAGTAATAGAGTTTATAGTACTAATTTTAAATTTAATCTAAGAGATATTATACTAGTAATAAAGGCTTTTAGACTAAATTAGCTATATCTAGTCTATCTTAAGAATAGCTTAGACCTATATAATATACTAGTCTATGTCTACCCTCTCCCTAAAATACTAATAGAATAAAAAGTTATTATTTTTATCATAGATAAAAGCTACGCTAGTAAGAACTTTTATATTAATATTTAAGTATTAATATTTAATAGCTACACTAAAAAAAACCTTATAATATATATAGTTAGTATTAGTAATACTATTAAGTAAAAATATATAATACCTTATAGGAAACAGGTGTTTCTATAAGGGGCTGTTAATTACCTATTATGTTAAGCGTACGCCGCGCAACGGGTTTTTGCCAAGCTTTTGACTTTTTCGCTCTCTTTCTTTAATAACTTTTTTATTCCTCTATATAATTTTAATATTAGGGCATAGATTGAAAGCCCTGCTTAAGGGCTTTAAAATAATGCTATAATCACGCTAAACCTATCTAGATTAGTGGAGGTATTAAAGTTTCAAAACAGGCACTTAAAATTAGGTTGGGTTGGGACCTTTTGGCTTAACCTGACCTAACCTGATAACCCAATGCGCTAATAGCTCAACTAACCTAGATCAGTTTAACGTGATTAGGGTATCATGCTAAAGCCCTTAAGTAAGGCTTTCAATCTATGCCCTAATATTAAAATTGTATAGAGGAATAAAAAAGTTATTAAAGAAAGAGAACGAAAAAGTCAAAAGCTTGGCAAAAACCCGTTGCGCGGCGTAGTTAAGCGGTACGTTAATGCTCAAAGAAGGATCACAAGGGCTTGACTATCTAGCAAGCCCCTATTAACAGCCTATTAACAGATAATCCTATTGACACGCTATTTAAGTTAATATTAAGTTCTTATCAATATCCTATCAGGCCCCTATTAATAGATAGTTAGCCCCTGTCAATAGATAGTTAAGCCCTTATGATCCTTCTTTAACTATTAACGTACTACTCAACATAACAGGCAGTTGACAGCCCTTTAATTAGCCCTTATAAAACCACCTATTTTCTATATAGTAGATACTAATATTAATCTAAGCTACCTTTTTTATAAATATATCTATAAGGAGTAATATTAACTAGTATTAATAATATTCTTTTAAAGATAAGTATAGTAATAACCTTAGCCACTAAAAGAGTATTTTCTAAATATAGTCTATAATATTATAGATATAAATATACTACTAATTATAAAGATAAGAGATAAAGTACTAATTATAGCCTTATTATATTTAGTACTAAATAGTAGGCTAATTAAGGTTTATATCTAAGCTAGTAGATAAATGTAATAAATTTATTAAAGGATACTATAGTAGTGATAGTAATAGTAATAATAAAAAGAATAATAATAATAGTAAGTTAAGTATAATAGCTCTAGACTACTACTCTAATCTTATCTTTAATAATAACATAATAGGAAATAAGGTAGTAAAAAGATTTACTAAATAATATCTACTTCTCTTTATCTATAAGGACTTATAGTGACTAGGAATTATAGTATGCTAATTAATTAACTTTCTATGCCTAGGCATTAAATTCTATTATATACCTAATATCTTCTAGTAGCTAAGTAGGCTAACTATATATATATCTCTATTATAAACCTACTTTACTAGTAACTAGGTAAAAATTAGTGTAGTAGTATATTATAAAGTTAGTAGCTTTATTTATATAATAGTATTAGCCTTATAACTTAATCTATTATTAGTATTAATTTATAAAGCTAGTAAGCTCTCTTTACCTACTATTTTTATTACTAAAACTTACTTATATATCTTATCTTTTATATCTAATAATTTAAAAGAGAAGTGGATTAAGATAGAGTAAGATATAGTCTCTAAAGATATATTAATAGTAGTTATAGATAATATAGTTTCTATAGAGAAGACACTTTATATAGTATTATAGCTATTAAATAAAGCTAGTATTAGTCTTAAGGATATTAGTATTATAGTTATAGCTAAGTTCCTAATTTACTATAGCTAAGAACTCTTACGCTAATTTAGGTTTGGTAAGATTAAGATTTAATCCCTTTTAATCTTTAGCAATACTTAGTAAAGGAAGAAAGAAATCTTAGAATCTTAGATTTATAATAGGGATTATTAGAAGACATAGATCTAATAATAAATACTATATTACCTAAGGATCTAGGATCTATCTAAGGGAGTAGTAATTTACATAATGTTTTATAACTAAGATAAGTAGCAATAGAGGTAGGGGTAGAAGACACTAAAATACTAATACTTTATAGAAATAAGATTGTACTAGTAGAGGTATGTTAGTAGATATAGAATTACTATCTTTAAACTAATTCTATAAGAGCCCTAGGCCTTATACTTAAGGCCTAGTAATTCTAAAGCTCTAATAACACTAGCTGTTCCTAGGGCTAGCCTATATAGAGTAGCCCCTAGAAGTCACATAATCTCAATTAATTTTAAGGCTAGATTTTTAATATTTACTATTATAAATATACTTAAAAAAAGTATTTTTAAAATATCTATTATACTATTAAATTTTAATAATACTTAATAATATATAATTAATTTAGTAAGTAAAATAATAAATAAAGTAAATAATAAATAAAGATAGTTTTTAATTTATTTATTATAAATCTTTATTTATTACTAAAATCTATAATTATTACTAGAAATTTTCCTTAATAAAATCTAAACTCTCTTATTAATTATAATTACTACCTATATTAAATAATAATATTTATTTTATTCTATTAAAATAGCTAAATATTATAGAGATAAAAAAATAATAAATCTTCTTAAAAAAGATATTAAAGATAATATTAGTCTTTATTTTATTTATCTTTATTTTATAATATAAGCTTTAAAACTAGTAAGTCTATTTTTTAAAAGATAAATAATATTAATATCTTTAATCTTACTACTAAATAATAGCCCCTAAATATATTTATTATTTTAAATTAAAACTATTATGAAATTAATTTATCCTTTTTTTAATTTTCAATTTTAGATACTCCTATCTTAACACTATTATCTAGCTTAATTATTATTAAAAAGAATTAAAATCACTAATATAAATAATTCTTAAAAAAATTTCTCTTCTATATAATAAATAAGCTTAAAGAGAAATATAATTATATTAAATAAATTTAAAAAATAAGAGAATTAATTTATAATTAATATTTTTAAATTATTTATTCTAGTTAATTAACTTAAAATAATAATTAATAACTTAAAATAATAATTATAATAAAAGATTATTTAAAGTTAAAGACTTATTATTTAATAAAAATAAAATTATTAGTTAAAAGATTTTAAATATTATTATAAAGAAATTTAAGTTTATAAGAATAGATATCTTTGTTACCTTAATATATTAATTATATAATATAATATTAGAAAGCTCTAAAGATATTATAGGGACTTAACTATTTATTAAGTCTCTATTAAATAAAAGTAAATTATTTAATAGTTATTTAAATTATAATAATTATTATTATTATAATAACATATTAATAGTTATTTGTTTAAAGAGTATCTTTATACTACTACTTTTTATATTTTCTTTATATTAACTTAAAATCCTTATTTAAGTACTTATATCTTAATAGATTATAATCTCTACTTACTATATTATATTCTTTTATATATTTTTTATATATGATTTTATATTAAAGCTTAATATAAGTCTTTAGGAAACTATTAAATTTAAAGTATTCTTTTTATTAAATAAAGATAATAGATTATAGTAGAAAAATCTAAAAGAAAACCCTTTTTTAAGATTAAGATTAATATTAAGAGAGTATTTATATATTTTAAAAATAAAATTCTTTTTAATACTAATTATCTATATAGAGATTATATAAATATTAATAGATTTTAATAAGTTAATTATTATATAATACTTACTTAATATCTATAAAATTAATAAGATTAATTAAGTAATTTAATAATAATATATAATTTAAATTTAAGCTAAATATTATTTTACTTAAGCTATTTTGTTTACTAAAAATTTACTATACTATCTATTATAAGTCTAGAAAAAAGTATAAAAATAAAATTAATATTTATCTAACTTAGACCTTAATAATGGTTTTAATATAATTAATAAAATAACTTATATATTTAACTTTAAGAAAATTTATTTAAGTCTTAAAACTAGGATATAATAAATAGAAAACTTTTAACTACAAAAATATATTAAATTTACACTATTAGTTATATTTATTATGTTTTAATTTTATCTTTAAATATTTAAATAGCTAATTTAATAATTTTATATTATTTTATTAATAATATATTTAAAAGTATTTAATACTTCTTTTACTTCTTAAATGAATTCTATTATAGAATTCTTATAATAATAAGATTTTTTATTTAATAATATAAATCTAAGTCTAAACTTAAAATATAATATATTTTTGAAATAAAAGACAATACTACTTATATTTGTTAGGAATTTTATTAGTTATAATATTACTATCCTTATTATCTTTAATAATCTTATAATAAAGATAAGAGAATATAATAACTAACTTTATATAAAATAATATATAAATCTTTATTATTAAGAATTTTAGAATATTAATTTATATCTATTATATATAGAGGGCTACTAATTAAGTAAGTTTTAATAAATAAAATAAAGTAGAAGAATATTTTAAAAGTATAATAATATTATGAACTAATGTTATAAGTCTTCTAAAGATAAGTAATTAAATATATAAAGGGTATAGAAATAAGTAAGCTAGTTATATAATATTACTAACTACTTATATAAATAAGAAGTAGACCTTTTATACTATAGTAGCTATATTAATTTACTAGTAAAGTTAAATATAAGGAGATCTATCTAAGATAGGTAAGAGCCCTAACTATATAGATAAAGGAAAGTCTATTAAGACTATCTAATTTAGTAAGTTTAGTTACTAAACTTATTAGATCTTCTTAATTTAGTAGGTTTAGTTACTAAACTATTTAAACTACTATATAACTTACTATCAAGCACATTCTAAGATGTGTACTAGTAGGGCGTTTACTACATTACACTATTAGGTTCTAACAAATAATAAGTTAATTAATTAAGTAAAAAAGGAAGTTTTATAAGTACGAATCTTAATTAAGTACTAAGACTTACTTAGCTTACTTTACTTATTTAATAATATTTTAAATTCTATATTTTAATATTTTTATAAAGTTATAAAGCCCTCTGCTATTATTAACTAATCTAATATATATTATAGAATAGATAGAAGCTTTTATTAATAAAATAAATAATAGCGCTTACTTAAAAAACTTTTCTACTAAAATAAGCTCTTATTAAAATAAGTATATTAATTCACCCTAGCGCTAAGTAGATAATATAAATAAAACTTCTATTTATATTAAATTATTAATTTTATCTCTATTATAATAAGACTAGTTTATTATAGTCCTAAACTATTAAAAATACTTAAAGCTATTATAAGAAAGAGATTTAGTAAGTTTATTAGTAATTATATTCTTTATAAAGTAATATCTAAGTTCTGTTTATTTTAATATATATATATACTTAGCCTTATTATAATTAATAGAGTTTTTAATTAACATATTAATTCTTTAATAATAATAATAATAATAATAATAATAATAATAATAATAATAATAATAATAATAATAATAATAATAATAATAATAATAATAATAATAATAATAATAATAATAATAATAATAATAATAATAATAATAATAATAATAATAATAATAATAATAATAATAATAATAATAATAATAATAATAATAATAATAATAATAATAATAATAATAATAATAATAATAATAATAATAATAATAATAATAATAATAATAATAATAATAATAATAATAATAATAATAATAATAATAATAATAATAATAATAATAATAATAATAATAATAATAATAATAATAATAATAATAATAATAATAATAATAATAATAATAATAATAATAATAATAATAATAATAATAATAATAATAATAATAATAATAATAATAATAATAATAATAATAATAATAATAATAATAATAATAATAATAATAATAATAATAATAATAATAATAATAATAATAATAATAATAATAATAATAATAATAATAATAATAATAATAATAATAATAATAATAATAATAATAATAATAATAATAATAATAATAATAATAATAATAATAATAATAATAATAATAATAATAATAATAATAATAATAATAATAATAATAATAATAATAATAATAATAATAATAATAATAATAATAATAATAATAATAATAATAATAATAATAATAATAATAATAATAATAATAATAATAATAATAATAATAATAATAATAATAATAATAATAATAATAATAATAATAATAATAATAATAATAATAATAATCCTAGCTTATTTAAGCTACTATAAGTATGTAACTTTATATAATTTTATAAGATATTATTAGGGCTAATATAGAGGGTGATAATTAAATTAAGAGTAGTTTAAATAATCTTTTTAAAGAACTATATTTGTAATTCTAGGAGTTAGCTCTAGAAGCCTCTAAGGTCTATATAAAAACTCCTATATCTCTAGATTATTATACTAGCCCTTATATAAAAATATAGAAATATTATATAATATTCCTAAAATATAGATTTAAGTATTAGAAAATTAAGATTTTAAGTTAAAAAGGATTAAAACTTACTTAATTATTAGTTTCTAAAAAAACATAGAAAAAATAGAGGGCTATTTTTAAAAATTAATAACTAAATAAGTTTTAGTCTATTTTAGCTTAGAACTTTAATTATTTAATACTAATATACATATTTTTAGAATTTATATAATATTTATATATTTCTATATAGGGGCTAGTATAATAACCTAGGGGTATAGGAGTCTCTATATAGGCCTTAGGGACTTCTAGGGCTTTTAGAGCTACACTCCTTAAATTACTAATATAGTTATATTAAATAACTTCCTTAGTAGTATTTATCTACTTTATACATTTAGGTTCATATATTAATAAAGTTATAATAAACTAATACTTAAAGAATTAGCTAATAATAATATCTTTTAAATTAAAATATATCTAAAGATTGATTATTATATAGTGGATTATTTATATAATTAAAGTCTAAGTATTTTATAAGTAGTTATAATAATACTCTATGAATAAGTTTAAATTATAATATATTTTAAAAATAATAGAAGATATACTTTATTACTATCTAGTAGTTATTATTTAGATTAGATATAAAGTAGTTAAAAATTAAGATAATATAAATAATACTAGACTAGGTATTTATATATATTAATAATTTAATAGTAGATTAATAGTATATATATAATTACTTTAAGATAATAATATTCTCTAATATAAATAAATTATTATTTTTATCTTAAGTATTATATTTTATAGAAGTTACTAGGATATATATAAAGACCTCTATACCCCTAAGTTATTATTCTAGCCCCTATATAGATATATATAAATATTATATAATATTCCTAAAATAAAGATCTAAATATTAAGATATTAAAGTTTTAAGCTAAATAAAATAAATTTTTTTTAATTATTAGCTTTGAAAAATAGATAAGAAATTAATAATTAAGTAAGTTTTAGTCTATTTTAGCTTAAAACTTTAATTCTTTAATACTAATATATATATATTTAAAATATTACTGCTGGAAATGGGGGGCTGCTGACTAAGCGGGATCTGATTGGTAGAGCGAAGAAGATAGAATATATTAGTAAGCTATTGCTAATCTTGCTTAGCTATGTAGAAGAAGGAGAAAACCGCTGATTATATAGAAGTAGCCAAGCCCTTTCCCCTAATCTGTCCTGCCGAGGATAAATAGTGATACCGAGGTCTAATAGAAATGCCGAAATAAGGACTTGCCTAAATAGGAATGCCATTACCGAATAAGGAATGTAATTTCCTGAATGCCGAAATTAATATGCCGTATTAGGAATGCCGAAATTAAGATGGCCACATTTGGATAGCTAAGCCAATAGTGGTAGGGGCTAGAACATAGTCTAGATTTGCGCCACTAATAATGATTAGAAATCAATAGAAAAACTAGGAAATTAATTGATCGTCGATGCATAGAATAATGCAATGCATAACTTATTGCGACTTGCAAATTCTAACAATTATATAATGTTTCTATATCACTATATAGGGGCTAGAATAATAACCTAAGAGTATAAAGGTTTTTATATAGGCTTCTAAGGCTTTTAAGGCTAACTTCTAGAATTATTAAAATAATAGTAGAATAAAATATATAAAAAAGAGCTATAATATATAAGCTTAATTATCTAGTACTAAGTTAATTAAGTAAATAACTAATATCTAGCTTAGTATTAACTACTAAAATATAGTTAACTTTATAATAGATTTATAATAATTATCTATAAAAAAAGAAAAGTAATACTCTTATTACTTATATACTTATATATTATCTAGTTTATATTTATATCTTATTTTATTAACTAATAAAAAGCCTCCTAGCTTATAGTAGTAATAAAGTATTATTAATTAAATAGGTATAAAAGTAGATATAAAATCCTAGAATACTAAGCTTTTCTTCTCTAAAAGTTAGAATTAGGTAATAGTGATATATATAAAAATAACTATAAAAATTATTTATAAATATTAGCTTTAATATATATAATAAAGTATTACTAATAACAAGCGATAGTTAATTAAAAGAAATTTAAATAGAAAGTAGAAAATAACTACTTTATAGTTAAAAGATTTAAAAAAGTTAAAAAAGTTAAAAAAGTTAAAGAAGTTAAAGAAGTTAAAAATATTATAAGATTTTAAGTATTTAAAAGTAAAGAAATCTTATAAATAAATTCAATAGTATTAGAATATATAAATTAGTTAACTTTATAAAGTATAGTTATTATTATTAACTTATTTATTTAGATTCTTATTTATTAATTATAAAGTTCTATTTAGTACTAGATCTATTATATATATAATTAATTTTTCTATTTTCTTTACTTAGAAATATCTTACTATAATTATAATATAGATTATAATATAGAAAGAGAATATACTATTAAAAATCTTATATATAGAGTAGACTTTATTAGAAATTATATTATTATTATTAATTAGCTATAGCCTTACTTTACTATCTAATAATTTTTATATTAACTTTATATAGGAAATTACTAAGCTTAGTAGTAAATAATAAAGGATCTAGCTATTTTTAAAAATAAAGTTTTATATAACTATACCTAGATAATAGTAAGTTAATTAAATACTAAGTTTAGCTTATTAAATTAAACTACCTTAGGTATAATTAATTATAAATTTACCTTATATTCTTAATTATTATATAGCGGTGCTAATACTAAGTATTAGCTAATTTATATACTTATTATATATAAATATATTACTATTATATAGAGGTATCTATACATCTACTTATCTAATATAATACTCTCTAAGGATAGAATCCTCTTTCTTCTCTCCTTAATAATTAGTTATATTCTATATTCTATAATATATACTTAATCTTATATTAATATAAATATCTATAATATATACTTAACCTTATATTAATATAAATATCTATAATATTTCTAATTCTTTTACTTTAAAGGGATATTAATCTAGGATTAATATATCTATAATAAATAGCTTATATTTTAATAATTAATTATAATATTAAACTATCTACTAATAGTAGATAAAGTAGATTAATATTATAAAAAGACCTAAATACTTAAGAAGAGGAATAAGGTTTTATAATATAAAATTTTATTAATGAAGTAGATTAATTTATAATTTTAATATTTAATTATATTTCCAATAGACTCACTAAGTTAAGGAAGATTTTTTAAAATAAAAATAATTTAATTAACTTAAGTATAAAATTACTAACCCTAAATAAGATCTAAGAATAGTAGTTATAGGAAATATATTAAAATATGTAAAATATAATAAAGATAATATTAATTTATACTTAATCAGCTAAGAGTTTATCTATATTAAAATTAAATATAGATTATTAAAAAAGATTATACTCTATAGATTACTATCTATTAATATTATAGATAAAAATATTATATATAATAAAAATAATAAGGGCTTATATAAGAAGATATTAAGAAAAATTTCAAAACTAATTCTATAATATTAAAATATTTTTTTATTTAATATCTTAGAATTTTAAAACTAATAGATTAAAGATTTTATATATAATATAATATTTAAAAGAGGATGTTGGAATTTAGTTCCCGCCGATAGCTAAGCCCTATTGGGTGGTACAGGCCCCAGATCCAGATATGCTGGGCATGAGCGCTATGCATTATATAAACCATATATATATACGCAATTTCCTTTTACCCCTATTTAGCCCCTATTCAGTAATTAATTACCTAATTTTTTCCTTGGATTTCTAAGCATTATTGGTGGCGCAAATTAAGACCATGCTCTAGCCCCTACCACTATTAGCTTAGCTATCTAAATATAGCAATATTAATTTTGGTAGTCCTAATACGGCATATTAATTTCGGTATTTAGTAAATCACATTCCTTATTTAGCAACAATATTCCTATTTAGGTAAGCCCTTATTTCAGCATTTCTATCAGACCTTAGCATCTTAGCAAGATAGATTAAGAAAAAGGGCTTAGCTATTTCTATATAATTAGCAGTTTTCTCCTTCTTCTATATAGCTAAGTAATATAAGCAATCGCTTACTAATATATTCTACTATAACCTTGCCTGCTTCACTCTACTAATTAGATATTACTTAGTCAGCAGCCCACTATCCCTATTTTTAATAAGTTATAAGCCCAGATCGCCTCTAATTAATAGTTTTATCTATTTACCCTATCTTATCTACTAGATTTTTAACTAACCTACTTTTAGACTTTCGCCAATGCTATTTTAATTTAGGTATATTTATTAAGTACTAATAAAAAATTATATTATACTCACCTTATAACTACCTTTTAGGAAAAAATATGTATTAACCCTATTACGCTAAACCCTATTCGGAAAAACATGTCAGAAGACGGGGCTATTAAAATTCTAAAGCTAACCAGTGCTATTCTATACCTGATTAGGCAAACCTAGTATAAAAGGTCTAAAAGAAGATACTAAGATGCTAAGCTATATTTAGCTAGTATACGCTGATGGGCCACTTTCATATATTTCATCTATTAATAATCTAACTAATATATAGGAACACCTAAGTCGCTTATATGTACCCCGCCCGCAGCTTTTCTTTAGAATTTATTCTTTTTAAGGAATTTTTTAGGGCTACACTATCCTCTTTAGGAACAGTTAAAAATTTCTTAGTAATAATTAAGCGCGTTTTAACTAGCTTAAAGGCTAAGGATTTAGAATTACTTAATAAGCTAATTATAAATTAGACCCTATATAACCTAGGACTTAAATATAAGGTATTTATTATATTAACTACCTAATCTTATAGGGCTAAAGCTACTATATTTAATTAAGATAAGCTATTTACTAATCTTATAAATAAATCCTATTACTTATATAATATAGATAAAATTACTCTTATTTTAACTAAGTGCTATAAAAAATTAATTGCTAAATATAATAAATATAGTAGAATTAGTTATTAAAAAGAAATATATTATAAGATTTACCCTAAATTACGCCTTGAGTAAGGAAGTAATTATATAGATAGCTAAGCCCCTATAGAAGTGTTAATATCTAAAATAGAAGAAATAAGTATTTCTAATATTTTGATTACTAATATAGCCCTATTAATAAAATATTCTTTTAATAAATAGATCTTAGACTCTAATACGATATTATATATTTACTATAATATTAATCTTTTTAATAGTATAGCCCCTATATCTTCTAGGATTATATAGAGTAATATATTAAATTTACTAGTAAATAGTATAGGGGCTATTATAGTAAAATTGCCTAATTTAACTAAAGTTATTTTAGAATCTATCCTCTATATACTTAAATTAGAGCTTAATCTAGTTAGCTTCTCTTATATAATATAAAAAGAGGCTACTATATCCTTTATAAAAAATTATATAAAAATCTAATTAAAATCTAGCGTAAAGTTACAATCTATTATAGATTTATAGAGGCTATTCTATATTTTATTTAGCACTAATATTTAACTTACGTTAGTAGTAATTATACTTAATTAAACTTAACTTTAGTATTAGAGATTTAGTTATAAAGAGGTTACTATATTTAATAAGATACCTAATTTAGCTACTAAAATTACTAAAAAAGATACTAGCTATATACCTATAAATCCTTATAAGATATATATAAGAGGGAAATTTATTATAAGCCCTAATTATGATATAGTAACTACCTAATATTCTAAATATAGAAATTATATAACGTCAGACCTATATAAACTAGTTTTAAAAATAGTATTTAGAGCTATTAAATATATCTATATACTTTTAGATACTACTACTAAATAACTTAATTTTTAATTTTTAATACTAAAAAGAGAAGCCCTAAGGGCTTTTAAATTAATAGAAATAATAGTAGAAAATATATCTAATAAAATAATTAAAATCCTATATATAGATTAGGGTAAGGAATTTATAAATAATACTTTTAATACTTATTTAACTAAATATAGAACTCTACATTAGCATTTAGCCCTCTATATATATAAATAAAATAAGGCTATAGAGTATAGTAATTAGATTATTCTAGAAAAAGTAAGGTACTTATTTTTTTAATATAGGCTATCTATTTATTACTAGCTATTAGTAATAGAAGTAGCTATTTATCTATATAACTAAACTTCGTACTTAGCTATTAATAAAACCTTATTTAAAATTAAAAATACTAAAAAACCTAATATAGTAAATATCTAGCTATTTAGATCCATTACTTATATTAAAAATAATAAGCTCTAAAAATTATAGGAAAGAGCCTCTTATAAAGGGCTACTAATTAGATTTAGTAAAAATTAGTATAAAATATAAGGTTTATTAATTATATAATACTAATTTTCTAGAAGGTATCTACTACCCTAAAAAAGATTTACTTAAGGGGGGCTTTCTAAATTATAACTAAATCTTTAATTTTATAATAAATATAATAAACTAATTTTATAAAAATCCTAGTAATAATACTAGTAGCCCTATTCCTTCTAAACTTAGTCTATATATAGATTATATAATACTTAATTAGCTATAAAATTTCAATACTAATCTAGATTTAGACTTCTTAGAAGATAAATTAATTAGGACCTATATTTCTATTAATAGCCCTAAATCGCAAGATCCTATAACTTTTAAAGAATCGCAAAATAGCTCTAATATAGAATAATAAATAGAGGTTATAAAAAAGGAGATAATAGACTTAGCTATATAAAATATATAAAAGCTAGTAGATTTATCTTCTAACTAAAAAATACTAAAGGGATAATAGGTTTTTAAGACTAAGATAGAAGTTAATAGAGAAGTTGAAAAAATATAAAGCTTACTAAATAGTTAAGGGCTTCTATAAAAATATAGTATAGATTTTACTAAGACGTGTTTAAAGATTTTTAAATCTATAGCTTATAAAGCTCTATTTACCTAGGCTACTTATTATAACTTAGAAATATAGTGATAGAATATTAGATAAGCTTTTCTAAATATTAGGCTTAAAGAGGAAATTTATATAGAATAGCTAATTAGTTTTAAAATCTAAAAATATCTTACTAAGGTCGATTTATTACTTAAAGCCCTATATAGGCTAAAGTAATCTATATAGGAGTAGTATTTTTTCCTTATAGAAATCCTTATAAAGATTAGTTTTAAAACCTTAGAGGTTAAATAATCTATTTTCTAAAAAAGTAATATTATTATATACGCGCACATTAATAACCTACTAATTTTTAGCCTAAGCATTTCTAAAATATAAGCTCTAAAAAAATAAAATTACTAAAATAGTTAATATTACTAATTTAGGTAATATTTCCTTTTTCTTAGGAATTTAAATTATATATAATTATATAAAAAAGGCTATTTATATAAATTAGACTAATTTTACTAAGAAATTAATTAATTAATTTAGCTATAAGACCTAAAGCCTTATAAGACTTCTTCTGAATTAGGTATTTAACTAGATAAAAATAGCTTAGTAGTAGATCCTTCTACTATTAAAATTTTCTAGTAGTAAATCAGCTTACTTATATATTTAATAATATTAACTTAATTAGATCTATCTTATATAGTAGGGCTTCATATATAATTTATAAATAATCTTAGAACTAAGCATTTCTATATACTAAATTATATTTAGTAATATGTCCTATATACTATTAATTTTAATATTATTTTTAGCCCTTATTAAGATATTAGACTAAAGGGCTACTATAATATTAATTAAGGGGGTAATTATTCTACTTGATAATTAACTATAGGCTACCTATTCCTTTTTAGAAATAGCTCTATTTCTTAGGTTAGTAAATTATAAAAAATAGTAGCTCTATTAAGCTATAAGGCAGAATATATATCTTAAAAAGAAGCTATTAAAGAGTACATTTAGTTAACTAGCCTATTTAAGTAATTAGGGCTAACCTATTTAAAAAACCCTATTTAGATTAATTTATAATTAACTATTATACTAGTATATAATCCTAAGTATTATATATAAACTAAATATATTAATATTTAATACTATTTTATTAGGGAAGCCCTTTAAGATAAAAAAGTTAATATGTACTAGATTTTAACTAATAAGTAGATTACTAATAGGCTTATTAAGCTATTAAACCCTACTAAATTTAAACCCTTTATTAGAGGGTTAGAGCTAGCCCCTATAATTTTCTAATCGCTATTTAGCTTAGGGGTATATGTTAGAATTTAGTTCCTACTAATAACTAAGCCCTATTAGATAGTATAGGCCCTAGATTTAGATATGCTAAATATAAGCGCTATATATAAGCGCTATATATTATATAAATGATATATATATACATAATTTCCTTTTACCCCTATTTAGCCCCTATTTAGTAATTAATTACCTAATTTTTTCCTTAGATTTCTAAATATTATTAGTAGTGTAAATTAAGGCTACGCTTTAACCCCTATTACTATTAACTTAACTATCTAAACATAGTAATATTAATTTCAGTAGTCCTAATATAGTATATTAATTTTAGTATTTAGTAAATTATATTCCTTATTTAGTAATAACATTCCTATTTAGGTAAGCTCTTATTTTAATATTTCTATTAGGCCTTAGCATCTTAATAAGATAGATTAGGGAAAAGAGCTTAGCTACTTCTATATAATTAATAGTTTTCTTCTTCTTTTATATAGCTAAGTAATACAAGTAATTACTTACTAATATATTCTATTATAACCTTACCTACTTTGCTCTACTAATCAAATATTACTAAGTCAGCAGCCCTTTATCCCTATTTTTAATAGAGGATATAAAAGAGTTCTAGTATAACTATAAATTTATATATCTCTTAATATATCCTATTTAAAAGAAATTCAAAATATTTTTCTTAAACCTTATTAAGAATTTAATAAATTATATATTTAAAATATTTTAATTACTAGCTAATATAGAATAAAGATAGTACTAAATAATTAGATAATTTAATACTTATCTAAATCTTAAAGTCTAATTCCCCCCCTATAATAAAGAATATTAATATATAAATCTTTTTATAAAGCTATACCCTAATCTATATTTAATAATTATAAATATATAATAAATTCCTATTATATAAGATAAACTTATAATATTTATATTTTACTTAGAAAATAACTAGTAAAAGACTACTATAACTATATATAAAATTAAAAATAATATTATAGTAAAAGAAAATAAGGGCTATACTAAAAATTTAGAAAAATAAAATTAAAAGTAGTTCTAAGAATATACTATTAAAAAATAAGAAAAATAAGGATTTAATATATTTAAAATATAATTTAAAAGATATTAAATATTATGTTTATAGAAAGAAGAAGTATTACTTAAGTATTAATATTTAAGAAAAAAATATAAACACTAATAAAATACTAGTAGAAAATTTTAGATAATATATAATTAAAGAGTTAGAAAAAGGTAAACTCTTATTTAAAGTATTTATTAAAAGATAAAAAAAGAAGAACTTAATACTATCTTAGAATTAAAATATTTTAAAATTATATTATTAAAAGGAGGATTATATAAAATTAAGATAGAAATCTAGCTAGATAATAAAGCTAAAATTAATATAATTAATTAATATTTTATTATGTAAAAAAGATTTAAAATTTATTAAAAATATAAAACTACTCTATCTAACTTAGATAAATAGTAACTCTATATATTACTATAATACCTATCACATTAAGTTATACCTTTATAATAGTTAGGGTTATATAAAAGAGATAGAGATTATCTTTAATATAATTAATAGAGAGAGTTTATTTAATTATTAGAAAAACTAGATCTAATATAAAAAATATTATTATTATTTTAATAGTAAATGTTGGAATTTGGTTCCTACTAATAGCTAAGCCCTATTAGGTGGTATAGGCCCTAGATCTAAATATGCTAGGTATAAGCGCTATATATAAGCGCTATACATTACATAATCAATATATATATACGCAATTTCCTTTTACCCCTATTCAGCCCCTTTTTCGGTAATTAATTACCTAATTTTTTCCTGGATTTTTAAGTATTATTAGTGGCGCAAATCTAGACCGTGTTCTAGCCCCTACCACTATTAGCTTGGCTATCTAAATGCGGCAATATTAATTTTGGCTTTCCTAATACGGCATATTAATTTCGGCATTTAGTAAATTACATTCCTTATTCGGCAACGGCATTCCCATTTAGGAAAGCCCTTATTTCGGCATTTCTATTGGACCTCGGCAGGATGAACTGGGGAAAAGGGCTTGGCTACTTCTATACAATCAGTAGTTTTCTCCTTCTTCTATATAGCTAAGCAACATAAGCAATCGCTTACTAATATATTCTATTACAATCTTGCCTGCTTCGCTCTACCAATCAGATATCACTTAGTCAGCAGCCCTCTATCCCTATTTTCAACAGTAAAAACTTAATATTTTGATTTTAAAAATTATATTTTAAAATTAGTTAAGACTTATAAATTTATTAAATCCTTATAAAAATAATTAGAGGTATATATATTAATAGTTATTAATTTATCCTCCTTATTATCTAATTCTATAATTAGAGTAGTAGAGATATAGTTAGACTTAATATCTATTATAAATCTAATAATTTTACCTAAAGATTTAAGAGAATATTAAAATATTTTTTAATAAAGAAAATAAGTCGCTTACTCTCTTATAAAAATAATAATTATATAATTAAAATAGTTACTAATCTATCTTATAGTCCTTTTTATAATTTATTAATAAAGGAACTAAAAGTTTTATAGACCTACCTTAATAATATATTAATAAAAGGATAGATATAATATTCTATTAATCCTATAAATACCCCTATTCTAAATATTTTAAAAAAGGATAGAGGCCTATAGTTATATATTAATTATTATAAATTAAATAAGATTATAATAAAAAACTATTATTCTTTATTTTTAATTGATAAGATTTTAGATTACTTTAATAATATTAGAGTTTTTATTAAATTAAATTTTAAAGATATCTACTATTATATTTAAATTAAAAAAAGAGATAAGTTGAAAACTATATTTTATATATAATATAAATACTTTAAATATTTGATAATATTATTTAGGCTAATTAATACTTTAATAATATTTTAAATATATATTAATAAAGCTTTAGTAGGCTTGTTAAAGAAATTTTATATCATTTATCTAAATAACATCCTAATCTTCTTAAACTTAGAAGAGGAGTATATAAATTATATAAAATAAGTTTTATAATATCTAAAATAATTTAAGCTTTATATAAATCTAAAAAAATATTAATTTTTGTAATGACTAGTAGCTATTAGGGTAGCTTAGCATTAATAGTTAGTTACTATAAACATTATATTAATACTACGCTAGCGTGGATAAGTAAAATATATTATATTACTCTACTTTATTTTTAATAAGCTTAAAGGATATATACTCTATACTTAGTATTAGAATCTTTAATAATTTGTTTTTTAATATAAACTAATACTTATTACTACTATTTTATATCTTTAAGTAATTTTTAATAATCTTATTATATAGTATTAGTAGAGTATAATAAGCTTATATTATGATTTTAATTACTCTAACCTTTAAGATTAAAGGCTTAGAGTAAAGTAAGATAATATTTATATAAAATTCTATCTATAAAAATATATAAAAGTCTATAAGTAAATTATAAATAAACTTATTAATATTAACTATTAATATTAATATATAATAATAAAGAATTTAGTGATTAAAGTTATAAGTAAAAATTTTTTAAGCTACTATAACTAAATAAACTATTAAAGGAATACTATAAGATTCTAATAATAAACTAAGTAGAGATTATATAAATAAGATAAATAAACTTTTAATAAGAAAAACTTTTATTAGGAACTTTAATAATATATTTATAATAATACTAAAAATAATACGCCCTAAAAAATACATCTATATTATAGAGTATTAGAAGGGGAATATATCCATTAATTTATTAATTCTAAGATCAAGTTCCTTCTAAGTTATAAATATTTTATTATTAATAAAAATAAGATCCTTTACTATATATAATTACTTAAAAGCAATATATTATTATAGTAGTAAAGTTAGTTTAAGCTAAAAAATATTAATAAATATACCTTTAAATATTTTTATAATTTCCTATTAAATCTAGTAATATACCTAATAAATTATAAACTTCTTATATATAAGCGTTAGAATAATATAAAGTAAGATAAAAAATATAAAATATTTATCTTTAAAGCTTATTTAAAAGAATTAAAAACCTACTTAAAATCTTTACTAAAGATCTTTAAGATAAGTATATTTCTTAGTAAGCTATACCTAAATATAAAAGATAAGATCTTAAGCATTAATAATATATTAACTATATAAAAAAATATCTTAGCTTTTATAATTATATAAGAGAGAATTCTTAAATAATTTTAATAAAGATCTACTAAGCTTAATTATAAAGATAAATCCTTAGAAGAGTATATCTTAGAATATTTCAATAATAGTAGTAAAGAACTATTATTAAAATACTTTAAAAAAAATAAAGATAAAGATAAAGCTTTATAAAGACTACTAAAAATCTAAATCTATTATAAATACTATAAATAAGTTAGATAATAAGGCTAATATCTACTTTATATATAGAGGAAAGAGATATTAAAAGAAGGACTACTTATAAAGAAATAATTTAAATTTTACTCTAATTAATTTAATATAGTTGAAAAATAATAGCGCTCTATTATTAAAGTAATAATAAAGTAAAAAGAAGAAAAATTAATAAAAGCTCTTAATCCTCTATATCTTAAAAGCTAGATAATAGCTTAAGATATATCTTATCTCTTTAAAAAACTAATTAATCCTAGAGCTAGAATTAACCTAGTTATTTAATAATTTATAATATAATATAATTTATAGCTAGAATATATAATCTTCTTAATACTAATATAGTTAAGTAAGTAAGATACTTATTATTATAAAATATATTAGTTAAGTTATAAAGCTATTAATAACTAAAGCTAAAAAAAAGTATAGCTCTTTATTTTATACTATTAATTAAAAAAGATTCTAATTTAATTATTAGAATACCTATACTCTATAAATTAAATATTAAAATAAATATATTAGTATACTAATAATAATATTAAATTAATATTAAATGAATATAAATTAATAAGCTAATTAAGTTTATATAAATTCTATAATAAAAATAAGAAATATTTACTATAGTTTATATTTATATTATAATAGTAAAATAACCCTAAACTAATAAGTTTAGTATAATAAATATTTCTTATAAACTATAAAAGTTTAAAGATATCTTCTTAAATAATAAATAAATAAAAATTATACTATATTCTTAAGTTAAATAATAAAGAGCTATTATATAGTCCCTTTTATAATCTATTAAGAATAAAGCTAATAAAGCTATATTATTACCTTAATAATACTTTAATAAAGAGATAGATAAAATATTTTATTTTATTTATAAAAATACCTATCCTCTTTATATTAAAGAAGAATAGAGGGTTATATCTTTATATAAATTATTAAGAATTAAATATAGTAATTATAAAAAATAGGTATTTATTATTTTCTATTACTAAGATATTAAATTATTTATATAATATTAAAAGGTTCTTAAAGTTAAATCTAAAGAATATATATTACTATATTTATATTAAGTATAGTAATAAATAAAAAACTATATTTTATATATACTATAATAACTTTAAATATTTAGTTATACTTTTAAGCTTATAAACACTCTTATTATTTTTTAAATATATATTAATTAGACCTTAGCTAAATTAATAGATATAATATATATTAATTAGACCTTAGCTAAATTAATAGATATAATATATATTAATTAGACCTTAGCTAAATTAATAGATATAATATATATTAATTAGACCTTAGCTAAATTAATAGATATAATATATATTAATTAGACCTTAGCTAAATTAATAGATATAATATATATAAATTAGACCTTAGCTAAATTAATAGATATAATATATATTAAATATTTAAATAATATACTAATCTTTTTAGAAGAGCTAGTAAACTATTAGTAATATATTAAATAAGTATTATAATAAATTTAATAATACTAATTATATACAAACTTAAAGAAGTACATATTTAATATTATTTAAATTAAATTCTTAAGATTTATTATATTAATTATAGGTATAGAGATAAATCTATATAAAGTTATTACTAATTAAAAATAGCTAAGACTAAAGACTTAGTAAAAAGTCTAAATCTTCTTAAGATTTATAAACTTCTATTATTATTTTATTTATTATTACTTTATTATTACTGCGCCTCTTATTAGCCTTTTAAAAGATAATAAAGAGAATAAAAAGATAAAATTATTTAAATAGCTTAATAATATAAAGTAAATATTTTAATAATTATATTAAAAATTTATAAAAGTATTATTACTATAATATTTTAATCTAATATAGAAAATTAGGATTAAAATTAATATATTAATTTTTACTATTACTAATATTTTATCTTAATTTAATAATATAAACCATTAATAGCTTATAATCTTTTAATTATATAAAATAATATTAATAAAGTAAAACTATATAAAATATAATTAAAAGCTATTAATAATAATAAATACTTTTAAATAATAAAAAATATTATTTAAAAAGAAACTTATATTTAATTAAGGTACTAATAAATTATAATAATCTATAAGAGTTTATAAAGCTAAAAAAATAAATATTATAATAAATATACTAGACACTTAAGCTTATAATATATAACTTTAAGATAATATATTATATAAAGAAAACTAACCCTACTAATCCTTTATTAAGAAGGTCTAATTATAAAGATGCTTTTTTATATAATATAACTCTCCTACTATTTTTATAAAATAAGCTATTATTATAGTTAGAGAAAAAATCTAAATTATATATATATATTAATAATAATATATTATAGATAGCTTTCCTAATTATAGGTATTTAAGTAATAATATTAAAAAAGACTATAAAAAAGCTTATTAAAAGCCTTTATAAAAAGCCTTAGAAATTATTAAAATAGGTTATTTATAAATTATAAGACCTTAATAAATAGATTATAAAGTTCTAAAAAGATAAAGATACTATTATAATATAGTATTATATAGCTTATATAAATTAATCTTTTAATAAAAAAGACCTCTTTAGATATAAAGAGTAATTATATATATTAAAGAATTATACTTTTTAAATAAGAGCTAATTAATAGATACTATAATAATCCCTTAATAGAATATTTTAATATTATAAAAATATTAGAGCTTTTATAGTATAAATATTATTAGATTAATATTATAAAGTAAATATAAAGCTATATTAAGACTTATAATATTTATTAAAAGATAAAGGTTCCTTAATATTACTTTTATAAAAAATAATAATCCTTACCCTTACTTAAAGAGCTATAATAAGAGTTACCTATAGATTTTATAATAAGATTATTTCTAAGTAAGTATAATAGTAGTTAATAAATTTATAAAAATAATTTATTATCTTTTTATTAAGAAAATAATTATAGTTAAAGAACTAATAGAGCTCTTCTTCTTTAAAATATTCTATTAATTTAATATACTAGTAGATATAGTAAGTAATTAAAATACTTTATTTATTAATACTTTTTAGTTAAGTATTTATTATTATATTATAATTAAGTACTATATAAATACTACCTTTTATTTATAAATAAATAGTTAGATAGAAAAATTAAACTAAATATTAAAATACTTTCTATATATATTTATAAATTTAGAGTAGATTAATTAGATTAAGCTATTATTTATTACTAAATTTATATATAATAATAGTTATTATAGTAGTATTAGCTACTTACTATTCTATATAATATATAATTATTATCTTAAGATTTATTAAAAAGCTAAGGATAGCTCTTTAAAAATAAAGTAACTATAAAACTATTAAAAAAAATAAAAAAAATTTAATAATATATTATTAGAATATAAATAAAGTACTATAATAAAAATTACTTATAAAAATAATATAAAGTAAGTAAATTAGTAATACTATTAATTAAGAACCTTAAATAAAGATAACTTAATAAGAAGTTATCTTATTAATTTATTAGCTTATTTAAGATAAAGAATAAAATTAAAATATAAATATACTACTTAATATTATCTATAAATTATTAAATCTATAATATCTTTTATATATTATTACTTAAGTTATATTAGCTATATAATAATATAGAGTTTATAAAATTTATATAGCCTCCTAAACTTATTAATAATAAGGAATAGTAGGAGGTAGAAGAAATTATTAATATAATATAAAATAAAATAAATATTTAATATAAGATTATATAAATTAAATAAAGTAATATTTATAATTAATAAATATTAAAAGTAGAGCTTAATACTATACTAATATTAAAGCGCGCTTATAATAAGTAGATATAATAATAGTAAAAGTTAAAAAAAATAACTTAAATTATGTAATATATTAAGCTATTTAATATAATAAGATTATATTACTATTATACTTAGTTAAAATAAGAAGATAATTATAAAAACTTAATAAAGATAAGTAGCTATATATTTAATAATATTATTAAGATAAAGGGATAGTATTATTATCTACTAAGATATAAATACTATATACTTACTATAAATTATTAATAAGATAAAGAATAAAAGAATTAATAATATTAAAAAAATATTTAAAGAACTTATATATTATAGCTAATATATTAGTATTATATCTATAATAAGTAGATAGTAAATTTTAGTTATAGAAAAATCTAATATTATAAATAAAAGACTTTTATTATTAAGAAAATAACTTTAAAATATAAGTACTATTAATACTAAACTTTAAATACTAAATATTAGAAAAAATAAAATAAAAATATAATTAGGCTTATATAATAGTAGTTAGTATATATAATAATTATATAAAATTAACTTACTACTAAGGCTTCTTTTATTTTTATTTTTCTCTTCTTTTTCTTTTTTCTTCTTTTTATTTTCTTCTTTTTATTTTCTTCTTTTTATTTTCTTCTTTTTATTTTCTTCTTTTTATTTTCTTCTTTTTATTTTCTTCTTTTTATTTTCTTCTTTTTATTTTCTTCTTTTTATTTTCTTCTTTTTATTTTCTTCTTTTTATTTTCTTCTTTTTATTTTCTTCTTTTTATTTTCTTCTTTTTATTTTCTTCTTTTTATTTTCTTCTTTTTATTTTCTTCTTTTTATTTTCTTCTTTTTATTTTCTTCTTTTTATTTTCTTCTTTTTATTTTCTTCTTTTTATTTTCTTCTTTTTATTTTCTTCTTTTTATTTTCTTCTTTTTATTTTCTTCTTTTTATTTTCTTCTTTTTATTTTCTTCTTTTTATTTTCTTCTTTTTATTTTCTTCTTTTTATTTTCTTCTTTTTATTTTCTTCTTTTTATTTTCTTCTTTTTATTTTCTTCTTTTTATTTTCTTCTTTTTATTTTCTTCTTTTTATTTTCTTCTTTTTATTTTCTTCTTTTTATTTTCTTCTTTTTATTTTCTTCTTTTTATTTTCTTCTTTTTATTTTCTTCTTTTTATTTTCTTCTTTTTATTTTCTTCTTTTTATTTTCTTCTTTTTATTTTCTTCTTTTTATTTTCTTCTTTTTATTTTCTTCTTTTTATTTTCTTCTTTTTATTTTCTTCTTTTTATTTTCTTCTTTTTATTTTCTTCTTTTTATTTTCTTCTTTTTATTTTCTTCTTTTTATTTTCTTCTTTTTATTTTCTTCTTTTTATTTTCTTCTTTTTATTTTCTTCTTTTTATTTTCTTCTTTTTATTTTCTTCTTTTTATTTTCTTCTTTTTATTTTCTTCTTTTTATTTTCTTCTTTTTATTTTCTTCTTTTTATTTTCTTCTTTTTATTTTCTTCTTTTTATTTTCTTCTTTTTATTTTCTTCTTTTTATTTTCTTCTTTTTATTTTCTTCTTTTTATTTTCTTCTTTTTATTTTCTTCTTTTTATTTTCTTCTTTTTATTTTCTTCTTTTTATTTTCTTCTTTTTATTTTCTTCTTTTTATTTTCTTCTTTTTATTTTCTTCTTTTTATTTTCTTCTTTTTATTTTCTTTCTTCCTCCTCGCTTCCTTTCTTTCCTTTAAGGTATAATCTTTAGGGATCTAATTATATTAGTATTAAACTATATATAGTATATATAAGGTATAATAATATACCTAGACTTCTATCTCTCTTAATCTTCTTTTCTCCCCCCTTTTTTTCTCTTTTTCTTTCTCTCTTTCTTTCTTTTTTTCCTTTTCTTTCTTTTTTCTCTCTCTCTCCTCCTACTCTCCTAACTCCCTCTATAGAGAGTTAGCAGCGAGTATAGTATAAGTATATAAATAAATAAAAAAATTAAAGATAAATATTATGAATAAAATTTATAAAAATAATTTAGTTTACTTTCTATAATAAGTTAGTATAGTAATATAAGATAAAAATATTACTTATTAATATCTTTATTTTTTTAAATAGTAATATTAATTATTAAGTTTACTATTTATTTTATATCTTTAAAATTAAAGACTTATTTTTATACTATTAAAAGACTTTCTTATAAAAGATTCTTTTCCTTTCTTTTCCTACTAAATTTTAAAGATTTTTATTAAGCTTTATATTAATAGGACTATCTTCTCCTAGAACTATATTAATAATATAATTATATATAATAAAAGCTTTATATTAGTAAACTAATATTTAGAAGAAAAAATAACTATAATAACTAATAACTATTAGAATAGCTTAATATTAATAAATAGCTATTATAAGTATTATATTAATACTATACTAATATAAATAAGTAAATTATATTATATTACTTTATTTTATTCTAATAAGCTTAAAGGGTATATATCTTATAGTAGTAGAATTCTTAGTAATTAATTCTTTAATATAAACTAATATCTACTACTACTATTTTATGTCTTTAAGTAATCCTTAGTAATCCTATTATATAATATTAGTAGAGTATAATAGATATATATTATAATTAGTTTATAAATAATATCTTTATTTATAAAAAATAATCTATAATTATACTCTATATATTTACTATTATTATTAGTTTAAAGATATTAAATATAATAGCCTTTTTACTTACAATAGTCTTTAAAGTATTAGAAGAAAAAAAGATTATATTTTTATTTTTAATATAAAAAACTTTAGAAAAATTAGTATAGTTATATTTAAAAATAATAATAAAAAAATAACTCTTATTAAAGCCTATTAGCTTAATAGGGCTATAAATATTATTTTAAATAAATTTTATTAAGTACTATCTAGGTATAATTATATTTTTATATAAAGCTAACTTTTAGCAGCCTTATATATAATACTTATAAATAAACTTATTCTTAATCTTTTTTAAAAAATTAATTTTAATAGTTATTTAAGGTAGCTAAGTAATATTTTATTAACTTAAATATCTTATTTAAGTATATTAAAATTATTAAATAGAGTTATTTAATATACTATATATATTTAACCTTAGAATAGTTATTTTTAATTTAAAAATAAAGATTTTATAATAGTATATTAGAATTATTTAAGCTACTAAACCTTATATAGTACATAACTATTATATAGTACATAAATATTATATATTATATAACTTTTATATATTATTATAATGTATTATTATAATATAGAAATTTTCTATTAGTTTACTACTTATTTTAAATTTTTTTTAGTAGATTTCTAATTAGAATATTCTAGAGGATTTAGGGCTATTCTATTATTAATTACTTTTAGCTTAACTATAGGGCGCTAATATTTCACCTTAGTTATAGCCTTAATTAGAAAATATAGATTTATAATTTATCTATAATACCTTAGTAGTAGTAATTAAGGAAAGGGCTTAATAACTAATATAAAAAGGACTTATTTCTCTACCCTTTAAATAGTAAGTAATATAGTAATTACTTATTAATATATTATATTATAACCTTACTTACTTCACTCTACTAATTAAATATTACTTAGTTAGTAGCCCTCTATCTCTATTTTTAATATAGTATTTAACTTTAATTATATTTAAAAAAATTATAAATTAAAAGATAGCTATTGATTATAAAACTTATATTAACTCTATTATTTATTAATTAAATATTAATAAAAGATTTATATTTATTTTAGATATAAATATAATCTCCTAAAGCTATACTTTTAAATTAAGGAATAAAATCTAAATAGTTTCTATATTTATTAATTAAATTAATTTATTATTAATTCTAATAATTAAGTTATATATTATAGATATAGACTAAAAGTTAATAAAAATATTATAATTACTAAATATATATTAATTATAGATTAAATTAATAATAATTAATTAAGCTAAGTTATTATAAGTAGAGAAAATAAAAAAAAGATAGGTATATTATTATAGTTATAAAATAAATTAATAAAGACTAATTTATTATTTAGTTTAAATACTATTATTAAGAAATTAATTATTAAATATTTCTTATATACCTTCTTTAACTTAAATTTTATAGACTTTAGCTAGAAATATTACTAGTAAATAATATTATTATATTTTAAAAATAAGTTCTTATTTTTATAGTAAGAGTAAGGGCCCTTCCTCTTTTCTTAACTAAATTTATTAATTTAATTATTATTACGGCCTTAGCTAGAGCTTTAACTAATATTACCCCTTCTTATAATTATAGTACTTACGCTGCGTAATAGGTTAAGTTAAGTTAGGAATTTCTAAACTTAATCTAAAACCTAACAGGTTGAGTTTCTTATTAGGTTAGGTAGGTTAGGTTATATTATTCTTAGTAAGTTATTAAGTTATAACCTGATAACCCAACAGGCCTAGGCCCCCCATAAAATTAATCTAATAATCATTCTAATAATGGCCATGCCCCATGCCATGATGGATGCCATGATGATTGCCATGCCTCATGCCATGATGGATGGATGGCCATGATGGATGGCCATGATGGATGGATGGATGGACGGCCATGATGGATGATGGATGGATGGATGCCATGCCATGCGACAGCGACATGGCCATGGACATGCGACATGGCTATCGACATGCGACAGCGACATCTTAGGGGGTGACAGCAATATCTTAGGGGGTGACAGCAACATCTTAAGGGGCATCACTATATCAAACAGGGCATAGAATAGGGGCTATTAAGGGTCCTTAGCGGTCCGTTAAGTTATTAGATTAAAAACCTAATAAATTATATTAGGTTAAGTTTTAAGTTAGGTTATTTTTAATTTATTTAACTTAATCTATTTAACTTAATCTAAAAAACTTAATCTAACTTAGACTTAATTTAAAATCTATTAGGTTAAACCTAACCTGTTACATAATATATTAGTAATTATAAAGTACTTTTTAAAAAGCCTTATATTCTTACTTCTTTATTACTTATAACGCTTAAAATATTAAAAAGAAAAATAATCTTATAACTACGCTGCGCAACGGGGTTTTGCTAAGCTTTTAACTTTTTCGCTCTCTTTCTTTAATAACTTTTTTATTTCTCTATATAATCTTAATATTAGGGCATAGATTGAAAACCCTATTTAAGGGCTTTAAATCAATGCCCTAATTACGCTAAACCTATCTAGATTAGTGGAGGTATTAAAGTTTCAAAATGGGCACTTGAAATTAGGTTGGGTTGGGACCTTTTAGCTTAACTAGATCTGACCTGATAACTCAATACACTAATAGCTCAACTAAACTAGATTAATTTAGCGTGATTAGGGCATTGTTTTAAAGCCCTTAAGTAGGGCTTTCAATTTATACCCTAATATTAAGATTATATAAAGGAATAAAAAAGTTATTAAAGAAAGAAGAAATATTGGAAAACCTGCTAAGAATAACCTGACCCGACCTATTGCGCAGCGTAAATAAACTAGTATAATTTAAAGTATAATTATAGTACTTATTAAAAGGTTAAAGATTTTANGCCATGGACATGCGACATGGCTATCGACATGCGACAGCGACATCTTAGGGGGTGACAGCAATATCTTAGGGGGTGACAGCAACATCTTAAGGGGCATCACTATATCAAACAGGGCATAGAATAGGGGCTATTAAGGGTCCTTAGCGGTCCGTTAAGTTATTAGATTAAAAACCTAATAAATTATATTAGGTTAAGTTTTAAGTTAGGTTATTTTTAATTTATTTAACTTAATCTATTTAACTTAATCTAAAAAACTTAATCTAACTTAGACTTAATTTAAAATCTATTAGGTTAAACCTAACCTGTTACATAATATATTAGTAATTATAAAGTACTTTTTAAAAAGCCTTATATTCTTACTTCTTTATTACTTATAACGCTTAAAATATTAAAAAGAAAAATAATCTTATAACTACGCTGCGCAACGGGGTTTTGCTAAGCTTTTAACTTTTTCGCTCTCTTTCTTTAATAACTTTTTTATTTCTCTATATAATCTTAATATTAGGGCATAGATTGAAAACCCTATTTAAGGGCTTTAAATCAATGCCCTAATTACGCTAAACCTATCTAGATTAGTGGAGGTATTAAAGTTTCAAAATGGGCACTTGAAATTAGGTTGGGTTGGGACCTTTTAGCTTAACTAGATCTGACCTGATAACTCAATACACTAATAGCTCAACTAAACTAGATTAATTTAGCGTGATTAGGGCATTGTTTTAAAGCCCTTAAGTAGGGCTTTCAATTTATACCCTAATATTAAGATTATATAAAGGAATAAAAAAGTTATTAAAGAAAGAAGAAATATTGGAAAACCTGCTAAGAATAACCTGACCCGACCTATTGCGCAGCGTAAATAAACTAGTATAATTTAAAGTATAATTATAGTACTTATTAAAAGGTTAAAGATTTTAAATAGTAAATTAAAGATATTATTCTTAGTAAGTAAAGCTCTATAATAAAGCTTAACTTAATAAGATATTATAAGGAGGTCCTAAATATAAATAATCTCTTTATTTCTATTTATCTCTTTTCTTTACTTTATATATATACTATAAAGTATACTAACTCTAAGATTATAAAGACTTATTAATAATTTAATAAATATATCTTTCTATATTATATAATACTAATTCTCTAATACTAGGGCTATTATATATTAAAATAAGTAAAGGAAATACTTAGGTAAAAGAATATAATAAAGTAAAAGAATATAATAAAGTGAGAGAATATATTTAAGTAAATAAATACTTTTAGGGAAGATTATTTTTAAGGAAGAGAATATTTACTAAAGTAAAAAAAGGATATAAAAGACTTTTCTATTAGATAAGAAAATAGTTAATATATTAAATAAAAACTTTACTAAGATACTTCTACTAGGTAAATCTTAAAATAGCCTCTATTAATTAAAGAGATAACTAGATATCTTAAGAAGAAAAAAAATATAATTAATCCTTAACTAAATATAATATTTAGACTAAAGTATAAGAAAGATTCTTTTATTATTAAGATCTTATAATATATTCTTAATCTACTCTAGATTATACTTAGTATATATTATTATTTTTTAATATTAGAAAGTAAATTATACTTTAGATTATTAATTATAATAAAGAATTAAGCTTATTATAAAGGTACTACTCTTATAAAAGCATTATAAGTATTATAGGCTATAATTAAAAATAAAATTTCTACTCTACTTAATTTTTTTAATTAGGAAGTAAAGGGTCTTATAGATATATAATATAATAGAGCTTATTTTATTATACTTAATCTTAAGTCCTTTATTTTTTCTATTATTATTAGCTCTATAAACTTCTTAATCTAAGTCTATTAGTATAATATAGGCAATTATTATTATTATATAAATTTAATAGAAAGTTAGAGCCTTTATTAACTTATATTAGTTAATATATAGCCTTACTTAATATATAATTTTAGTATTCTCTACTTTATCTTCTATTATATACCTCTCTGTTAATATAAGCTTAATAGATATAATTATAGCCTTTATTAATAGTTTACTACTAGGTAATTATATTAATATTATAAAGATAACTAAATAGTTTAACTATAACTATTTTATCCTCTTAAAATAATATTATAGTATTTTTATATCCTACTATAATTAATACTTAAACTAATAAAACCTTAATAATTAATAAGAAAAATCCTTAGTAAAATATATTAATTACTTATATACACGTGGCCTACTACTTAGTAAATATATAATTTAAAATTTTATGTAGGAAATTTACTATAAAGAGATAGAAAAAGAATAGGTTTTATAATTTTTATACTACTATTAAGTTAAGCTAGTTTTAAAGTAGATAATAAACCTAGACTATAATTACTCTAAAATAAATTTAGTATTTAAATATATATTATATTTTAAGCTATTAAGGAAGAAAATTAAGTAGTATAAAGTAGAGCTATAGTATATATATATTATAGATAAAAAAGAATCTTTAGTTAAAATCCTTTTAAAGATAAAGTAAGTTTTTTTATATAAATATTATAAAGAAGGATTAGTTAAATAAATTATTTAAGATACGCTACGTAATAGGTTAGGTTAAATTAAGGTTTTTTTAATTTAATTTAAACCTAAACCTAACCTGAACCTAACGTAACAGGTTTAAGTCAGGTTAGGTTTTTTTTAATAAGAATTAGATTTAAACCTAAAAACCTAATAGGCCCCTATTAGGCCTAAAATAATCAATCTAATAACATGGCCATGCGCATGCCATGCCCCATGCCATAGATAGATGGCCATGATGGATGCCATAATGGATGGATGGCCATGATGGATGCCATGATGGATGGATGGCCATGATGGATGGCCATGATGGATGGATGGCCATGATGGATGCCATGATGGATGCCATGATGGATGGCCATGATAGATGGATAGATGGATGGATGCGACGATGCGATGCCATGCGACAGCGACATGGCCATCAACATGCGACAGCGACATCTTAGGGGGCGACAGCGACATCTTAGGGGGCGACAGCGACATCTTAGGAGGCGACAGCAATATCTTAAGAGGCGATAATAATATCTTAAAGGGTAATAACAATATCTGAGGGGGTATTAATATACAACAGTAATATCTTAGGGGGCATCGCTATACTAAATAAGGTATAGAATAGAGGTTATTTAAAACTAATAAGAGTTTATTAGATTTTTAGATTTAAACTTAAAAATCTATTATTAAGTTAAGTTTAAGTTAGATTTTTAATTAAGCTTTTAAATTTAATTTAAAACTTAATTTAATTTAAATTTAACTTAAAACTTATTAGGTTAAACCTAACCTATTATATAATATAATTTAAGATTGTAATTATAAATAGATTATTACTATTATAGTTATATATATAGATAGATTAATACTATTATTAAAACTAATTTACTAAATAATAATAGGCCTTATTTAGGATTTATAGCTTTAGAATTTTAATTTAAATACTTATAATTATTTCTTTACCTTATTATTATCTAGTTAAATTAATAATAAGCTAGGATATTAATAGCTAATATAAAATTTTAAGTATAAAATAAAGTTAAAGGTATAAAGATCTTAGAGACTTTTAATTCTTAATAGTTATAGCTTTTATATTAGTATAAAATTTATTAATTATTATAATAATTATAGGATTTTACTAGTTATATATCTAAAATATATATACTATAGTTCTTAGACATCTATTTATTTTAGCTATTATTATAGGTATATTTTAATTAACTAATAATAATTATAAATTAATACTAGAAGCTTTTATATTAGTAAATTTAAAACAACTTTTTTTTTAGCTTTAAAGGCCTTAGGCTAGCCTTAGGAGCCCTAGGCTAAATAGCTAGACTATTAGTTTTAAGGAGCCTAAAACTAGTATTATAAGTTCCTAAGGCTCTTAAAGCTAGTTTAAGGCTAAAAAGAAAACCTCTTTATAATATTTATAATAGCCTCTAAAATAGTATTATAGCCTAACTTAAAAATCTATTTTAAAGCTTAAGTATACTTCTTTAGGGCCTAAGTATAATTTATTAGATATTTTATTTACTTTATTTACTTTATTTATTATTTTATTTACTATTATTTACTACTACTTAGTATATTACTACTAGTGTACCTCTATATAAAAATTAGCCTAATTACATAATTTTAAGTATTAAAATTTAGTATGTTATATAATAGGTTAGATTTAACCTAATAAGTTTTAAATTAAATTTAAGTTAAATTAAATTTTAAATTAAATTTAAAAACTTAATTAAAAACTTAACCTAAACTTAATTTAGTAATAAGTCTTTAAGTTTAAACCTAAAAACCTAATAAGCCCCTATTAGCCCTTAATAGCCTCTATTCTATACCCTATTTAACATAGCGATGCCCCTTAAGATATCGCTGTCGTATATTGATACCCCCTAAGATGTCGCTGTTGCCCCCTAAGATGTCGCTGTCGCATGTTGATGGCCATGTCGCTGTCGCATGGCATGTCGCTGTCGCATAGCATGTCGCTGTCGCATGGCATGTCGCTGTCGCATGGCATCGCATCGTCGCATCCATCCATCTATCCATCTATCATGGCCATCCATCATGGCCATCCATCCATCATGGCATCCATCATGGCCATCCATCCATGGCATGGGGCATGGCATGCGCATGGCCATGTTATTAGATTAATTATTAGATTAATTATTAGATTAATTATTAGATTATTTTAGGCCTAATAAGAGCTTATTAGGTTTTTAGGTTTAAACTTAATCTTTACTAAGAAAAACTTAACTTGACCTAAACTTATCACGTTAGATTTAGGTTAGGTTTAGGTTTAAGTTAAATTAGAAAAACCTTAACTTAACTTAACCTATTACGCGGCGTAAAATTTAGTAGTATTAAGAGTACTTCTAAGGGTATTCTATTAAATATACGTATTAATCCTAAATATTAAAATTTTAGCTCTAAATTAGGGTTGTCTTAGGAGCTATTTTAAGGGCTAGCTCCTAAAAGAATATATATAATTAAAATAGTAGGGTTAGCCTTAAGAGTCTAGAGCTAGCCTAGGACTAAGTTAGGATTAAAAGAACTAAAATAGAAGGCTTAGAGCCCTTAAGGCTCTTAAGGCTAGTTTTAGATTTACTAATATATCTATTACTAAATAGAATTTTTTTAATTATTTTAGTATACTTAGAATATCTTATTTATTCTTAAAAAAAATTTCTAGCTTTAAAGTAACTAGTCTATACTCTTTTAATTCTTAGTTTATTATTATTAAGTTTATTAAAAATATTAAAGATTAGCTATCTTCTATCTCTTTTAAAAACTTAGTAATAGTTATAGAAGATTAGAAATATATTAAAAAGTTACTATAAAATATAGTTTCTAATATTTATAATAAAAAAGTATAAAAGCTTAGTAATATAATATATATACTATTTATTAAGAATATACTTACGCCGCGTAACAAGTTAAGTTAGGTTATTCTTAGTAAGTTTTTAAATATTTCTTCTTTCCTTAATAACTTTTTTACTCCTTTATATAATTTTAATATTAGGGCACGGAATAAAAGCCTTACTTAAGGGCTTTTAAATAATACCCTAATAATACTAAATTAATTTAAGTTAGTTAAGCTATTAGTATATTAGATTATTAAGTTAAATTAAATTAAGATAAAAAGTCTTAACCTAACTTAATTTTAAGTATCTATTTTAAAACTTTAATACCTCTACTAATCTAGATTAGTTTAGTGTGATTAAGGTATTATTATAAAGCTCTTAAGTAGGGCTTTTAATTCATATCCTAATAGTAAAATTATATAAAGGAGTAAAAAAGTTATTAAGGAAAGAGATTAAAGAAGTTTAAATACTAAGAAAAACTTATTACACAGCTTAAATATACTACTAAAATAATTAAATAATAGCCTTAAATAAAGTCTANCTATTATTATTAGCTCTATAAACTTCTTAATCTAAGTCTATTAGTATAATATAGGCAATTATTATTATTATATAAATTTAATAGAAAGTTAGAGCCTTTATTAACTTATATTAGTTAATATATAGCCTTACTTAATATATAATTTTAGTATTCTCTACTTTATCTTCTATTATATACCTCTCTGTTAATATAAGCTTAATAGATATAATTATAGCCTTTATTAATAGTTTACTACTAGGTAATTATATTAATATTATAAAGATAACTAAATAGTTTAACTATAACTATTTTATCCTCTTAAAATAATATTATAGTATTTTTATATCCTACTATAATTAATACTTAAACTAATAAAACCTTAATAATTAATAAGAAAAATCCTTAGTAAAATATATTAATTACTTATATACACGTGGCCTACTACTTAGTAAATATATAATTTAAAATTTTATGTAGGAAATTTACTATAAAGAGATAGAAAAAGAATAGGTTTTATAATTTTTATACTACTATTAAGTTAAGCTAGTTTTAAAGTAGATAATAAACCTAGACTATAATTACTCTAAAATAAATTTAGTATTTAAATATATATTATATTTTAAGCTATTAAGGAAGAAAATTAAGTAGTATAAAGTAGAGCTATAGTATATATATATTATAGATAAAAAAGAATCTTTAGTTAAAATCCTTTTAAAGATAAAGTAAGTTTTTTTATATAAATATTATAAAGAAGGATTAGTTAAATAAATTATTTAAGATACGCTACGTAATAGGTTAGGTTAAATTAAGGTTTTTTTAATTTAATTTAAACCTAAACCTAACCTGAACCTAACGTAACAGGTTTAAGTCAGGTTAGGTTTTTTTTAATAAGAATTAGATTTAAACCTAAAAACCTAATAGGCCCCTATTAGGCCTAAAATAATCAATCTAATAACATGGCCATGCGCATGCCATGCCCCATGCCATAGATAGATGGCCATGATGGATGCCATAATGGATGGATGGCCATGATGGATGCCATGATGGATGGATGGCCATGATGGATGGCCATGATGGATGGATGGCCATGATGGATGCCATGATGGATGCCATGATGGATGGCCATGATAGATGGATAGATGGATGGATGCGACGATGCGATGCCATGCGACAGCGACATGGCCATCAACATGCGACAGCGACATCTTAGGGGGCGACAGCGACATCTTAGGGGGCGACAGCGACATCTTAGGAGGCGACAGCAATATCTTAAGAGGCGATAATAATATCTTAAAGGGTAATAACAATATCTGAGGGGGTATTAATATACAACAGTAATATCTTAGGGGGCATCGCTATACTAAATAAGGTATAGAATAGAGGTTATTTAAAACTAATAAGAGTTTATTAGATTTTTAGATTTAAACTTAAAAATCTATTATTAAGTTAAGTTTAAGTTAGATTTTTAATTAAGCTTTTAAATTTAATTTAAAACTTAATTTAATTTAAATTTAACTTAAAACTTATTAGGTTAAACCTAACCTATTATATAATATAATTTAAGATTGTAATTATAAATAGATTATTACTATTATAGTTATATATATAGATAGATTAATACTATTATTAAAACTAATTTACTAAATAATAATAGGCCTTATTTAGGATTTATAGCTTTAGAATTTTAATTTAAATACTTATAATTATTTCTTTACCTTATTATTATCTAGTTAAATTAATAATAAGCTAGGATATTAATAGCTAATATAAAATTTTAAGTATAAAATAAAGTTAAAGGTATAAAGATCTTAGAGACTTTTAATTCTTAATAGTTATAGCTTTTATATTAGTATAAAATTTATTAATTATTATAATAATTATAGGATTTTACTAGTTATATATCTAAAATATATATACTATAGTTCTTAGACATCTATTTATTTTAGCTATTATTATAGGTATATTTTAATTAACTAATAATAATTATAAATTAATACTAGAAGCTTTTATATTAGTAAATTTAAAACAACTTTTTTTTTAGCTTTAAAGGCCTTAGGCTAGCCTTAGGAGCCCTAGGCTAAATAGCTAGACTATTAGTTTTAAGGAGCCTAAAACTAGTATTATAAGTTCCTAAGGCTCTTAAAGCTAGTTTAAGGCTAAAAAGAAAACCTCTTTATAATATTTATAATAGCCTCTAAAATAGTATTATAGCCTAACTTAAAAATCTATTTTAAAGCTTAAGTATACTTCTTTAGGGCCTAAGTATAATTTATTAGATATTTTATTTACTTTATTTACTTTATTTATTATTTTATTTACTATTATTTACTACTACTTAGTATATTACTACTAGTGTACCTCTATATAAAAATTAGCCTAATTACATAATTTTAAGTATTAAAATTTAGTATGTTATATAATAGGTTAGATTTAACCTAATAAGTTTTAAATTAAATTTAAGTTAAATTAAATTTTAAATTAAATTTAAAAACTTAATTAAAAACTTAACCTAAACTTAATTTAGTAATAAGTCTTTAAGTTTAAACCTAAAAACCTAATAAGCCCCTATTAGCCCTTAATAGCCTCTATTCTATACCCTATTTAACATAGCGATGCCCCTTAAGATATCGCTGTCGTATATTGATACCCCCTAAGATGTCGCTGTTGCCCCCTAAGATGTCGCTGTCGCATGTTGATGGCCATGTCGCTGTCGCATGGCATGTCGCTGTCGCATAGCATGTCGCTGTCGCATGGCATGTCGCTGTCGCATGGCATCGCATCGTCGCATCCATCCATCTATCCATCTATCATGGCCATCCATCATGGCCATCCATCCATCATGGCATCCATCATGGCCATCCATCCATGGCATGGGGCATGGCATGCGCATGGCCATGTTATTAGATTAATTATTAGATTAATTATTAGATTAATTATTAGATTATTTTAGGCCTAATAAGAGCTTATTAGGTTTTTAGGTTTAAACTTAATCTTTACTAAGAAAAACTTAACTTGACCTAAACTTATCACGTTAGATTTAGGTTAGGTTTAGGTTTAAGTTAAATTAGAAAAACCTTAACTTAACTTAACCTATTACGCGGCGTAAAATTTAGTAGTATTAAGAGTACTTCTAAGGGTATTCTATTAAATATACGTATTAATCCTAAATATTAAAATTTTAGCTCTAAATTAGGGTTGTCTTAGGAGCTATTTTAAGGGCTAGCTCCTAAAAGAATATATATAATTAAAATAGTAGGGTTAGCCTTAAGAGTCTAGAGCTAGCCTAGGACTAAGTTAGGATTAAAAGAACTAAAATAGAAGGCTTAGAGCCCTTAAGGCTCTTAAGGCTAGTTTTAGATTTACTAATATATCTATTACTAAATAGAATTTTTTTAATTATTTTAGTATACTTAGAATATCTTATTTATTCTTAAAAAAAATTTCTAGCTTTAAAGTAACTAGTCTATACTCTTTTAATTCTTAGTTTATTATTATTAAGTTTATTAAAAATATTAAAGATTAGCTATCTTCTATCTCTTTTAAAAACTTAGTAATAGTTATAGAAGATTAGAAATATATTAAAAAGTTACTATAAAATATAGTTTCTAATATTTATAATAAAAAAGTATAAAAGCTTAGTAATATAATATATATACTATTTATTAAGAATATACTTACGCCGCGTAACAAGTTAAGTTAGGTTATTCTTAGTAAGTTTTTAAATATTTCTTCTTTCCTTAATAACTTTTTTACTCCTTTATATAATTTTAATATTAGGGCACGGAATAAAAGCCTTACTTAAGGGCTTTTAAATAATACCCTAATAATACTAAATTAATTTAAGTTAGTTAAGCTATTAGTATATTAGATTATTAAGTTAAATTAAATTAAGATAAAAAGTCTTAACCTAACTTAATTTTAAGTATCTATTTTAAAACTTTAATACCTCTACTAATCTAGATTAGTTTAGTGTGATTAAGGTATTATTATAAAGCTCTTAAGTAGGGCTTTTAATTCATATCCTAATAGTAAAATTATATAAAGGAGTAAAAAAGTTATTAAGGAAAGAGATTAAAGAAGTTTAAATACTAAGAAAAACTTATTACACAGCTTAAATATACTACTAAAATAATTAAATAATAGCCTTAAATAAAGTCTAGTTAATAAAAAGAAGCATTAAAAGCGTAGTAAGCTATTATTACTAGATATTCCTATTAAAAATAATAATAAAGTAATATTTTTCTTTCCTACTAAGATTTAGCATACGTGTAATTAATAAGTATAGAAAGATACTAATATAATAACTAAGCGCTATTGAAAAGAGGTTAATAAAATTTATAAGGAAGCTAAAAAGCTAGAAAGAGCTTAAAAAGTTAAGGAATAAAAAGCTACTAAGGTAAATATAAAGGAATTAAAATTATATAAACTAGCTAAAAAATAGTAATAAAAAAATAATGTTATATAAGTAAAAAAAGTAAGCTAGTAGCTTTATAATAAGCTTATAATAAAAGCTAAGAAGATTTAAAAGCCTATATAAATACGCCGCGCAACGGGTTTTTGCTAAGCTTTTAACTTTTTCGCTCTCTTTCTTTAATAACTTTTTTATTCCTCTATATAATCTTAATATTAGGGCATAGATTGAAAGCCCTATTTAAGGGCTTTAAAATAATGCCCTAATTACGCTAAACCTATCTAGATTAGTGGAGGTATTAAAGTTTCAAAACGGGCACTTAAAATTAGGTTAGGTTAGGACCTTTTAGTTTAATCTAACCTAACCTAATAACTTAATATGTTAATAGCTTAACTAACCTAGATTAGTTTAACATGATTAGGGTATTATACTAAAGCCCTTAAGTAAGGCTTTCAATCTATGCCCTAATATTAAAATTGTATAGAGAAATAAAAAAGTTATTAAGGAAAGAAGAAATGTTTGAAAACCTACTAAGAATAACCCAACCCGACCCGTTGCGCGGCGTATATATAAGTAAATATATAATTATCTTATTTAACTATTTATTAAATAATAGTATTATTATTATTATAAGATAAATAGTTAAGATTTTTAATTCTTTCTTATCTTAATTATAAGTAATAAAGGAATTTAGAATATCTTATAAAATTTTAATTATATAATAAAGGTTACGTTCCTAGACTAATTAAGTAATATTATTATTATTATTAAGTTAATAATATATTATTTTATTAAATATAATATCTTATATATATATAACATACTTCTTTAAAGGGACTTAAATATAATAAATATTCTTAGAACTATAATCTACTAAGTATCTAAGATATATATAAAATTTAAGCTTTTAAAGCTTTAGAATATTATATTTAAGTAAATAATCTTAATAATTATATAACTTTATATAAATAATACTTAGCTTTATTTTATATAATAACTTAAATAAAGTAATACTAATTTTAAAGATTAGAATATAATTAAGGATATAAATAACTATAAATACTATTTCTAACTATAAATTATATAATAATTTTAAAGCTATATATATATAATATATTTTAGTAGTAATTACTTTTTTAAAGTACTTATTTTTATTATTTTAAGCTAAAATATAAGGAGTTATATACTCTAAAATTATTGCTTCTTTAATATAAATATTTTTAAAGGCTTTTTCTAAGGCCTACTTATTATTAATATATATAAATAAGATTAGTATCTTATAATAATATTTAGTAAAATAAATTATCTACTAAAATTTTTTTATAGCTTTAGATTTAAGGGTATATATTTAAACCTAATAATAACTAGTAACTAAGTAAATAAAATAACTAATATAATAATAGTTATTAAAGGTAGTATCTATATATATAATATTATAAATAATATATTATAATAGATATATTATTAATATTTTAGAATTATTACTTCTTAAAATAATTTAATATACCTTAGATAGCTAATATATCTTATAACTCTTAAACTTATCTTAAATATATAATAACTTTAATTTAAGTCTATTAATAATAAAAGATAGTTACATAATAATATTAATACTTATATAACTTATAATACTATATAAATACTTAAGTATTATTTTAAAATTTTTTAATAAAGCTAAAAAAAAAGTTAAAAAAGTTATCTTAGAAATATTAGTACTATTTTATATATAAATTTATAAAAAAGAAGATAGAAGTATTTTATTTATCTTTTCTAAATAAATTTCTAACTTTTCTTTAAAAATAGATTTTAATACAGTAGATACTATATATACTATTAATATAAATAAGAGATTATAACATTTAACTATCTAGTAATTATTATAAGGTTATAATAAATAAAAGTAATCCTTTTATTTACTATTATCTATATATAAAGTATTCTTTTTAATATTTTAATAAATACTTACTTCTTTTACTTAATTAAATAAAACTAAATTTATAAAGAATCTTAGTATAAGAATAATATAACTAAGTATTATTTCCTCTATTATATTAGTAGGTAAGATAATAATAATATTAATAATTCTATATACTTTAATTAGATAGGTTATTAATCCTAATATAAAGTAATTATTAAATATAGTAATATAAGTTATTTTAAATTAACTTAGATTATTATAGATATAAATATTAAACTCTAAGTCTAGTATTTAATAACTTTATTAACTAAATAACTTAATAAGATAATCTTAATAGTATTACCTTTATACTAGATTATTATAAATATTTAATTAATATAAAATTATGCCAGAAGCTCTAATAGACGCTTAGTAAATAATAATACTTTTTTATCTTAAATATTTTTCTATTTTTATCTAAACCTTTTAACTTTTCTTCTTATATCTTAATTTTTCAATATTTTTTTACTTTCTTTAAGATTTCTATGTTAGGCTTTAGCTAGTTAATTATTTAGATTCTATAAGATAATAATAGTTAATAAATTAATATATCTTTCTATAAAGATATTCTTTAGTAAAAGGATTTAGTAATAAGATTTAAGATCTAGAATTACTTCTATATAATATATATCCTTATAATACTATAATAAATATAGATAGTAAATTAAAAGACTTTAAATTACTCTATAAGACTTATCTATATATTTTAATTATTTCTATAAATTTAGGAAGTAGTTTTTAGTAAGTTACTTTTCTTAAAGAGAGTAAAGTACTATTAATACCTAATATAAATTAACTTACTTTATACTATTAATAAAGTAATTTAGTATTAATCCTAACTTAATATTTATATAATTAAGTATAATAAAATTAGTATAATTTCTTTCTTATCTTTAAAGTTATTTATTAATATTTCTTATTTTTTCTAGCTTAGTATATAGAATTCTATACTAATAATTAATTTCTAAGAGTCTATTATTAGAATTTAGAGCTATTATATTCTATAGAGCTATAAGAGCTTAATAGAGACTATTCTTATTAAGTATATATAGTATATAATTAAATAATATAAACTTTTATATAGAGATAAGTATCTTACTAAGGGCTTTTTTTATTATATTATATTTAGCCTTCTCTTCTTTATATAATTATAATTAGTTTATATAGATAATATTCTATACTTTAAGTATATTACTAAGGGTTATAACCTTAAGTAAGAGGATTAGTTCTAAATAAGATAATTTATCTTTTAAGAAAGAATCTATATAAGTCTTAGATTTTATTTATCTTATATTAGATTTAATAATTATAAGCTATTTATACTACTATAAGGTTCTTATAAAGATAACTATATTTCCTATATTAAATAATATATCTATTACATTATTTAATAGCTATTAGGTTTTAAGTATAATTTTAGGATAAATAAGGCTAAATAATATTTCTTATTTAATAAGTAATTAAGTAAAATCTAGGCTTATAACTATTATAATGCTAGGACTCTATTCTATAGATAAATAATATATTACTTAACTTTCTAAGGTCTATAGAAGATACTTTATATATATATAAGGCTATAAAGCGTAATAGCTATTAAATTAAGAGTAAAATACACTAGAATAATTATAATAGACTAGATAGGGAAAAATTAAAGGAATTAACTAAGTAAGTAATAAACTAGAAGTAATAATATTATAATAGAACTATATCTCTTTACTCTTAAATATATTATAGCTATAATACTAAAACTTTCTTAGGAATCTCTTAGATAATCTTAATAAAACTAGATAACTACTCTATTAATTAAATACTAAGTTAAGGAACTTAAGTGAAAGTCTAGGATCTTTAATAAGTATACTTACTTAAAAGTAGTTATCTATAAAATTAGTAAGTACTACCTATTTATATATATTATAGGTAATAAAGAATCTATTATAAAATAAATTAGAAGAAGATATATATATCTAAGATATTATTATCTATAATAGATATCTTTATATATATAAGAATAAATACTAACATAATAATACTTAATAGTAGTAAGACTAAGGTAATATTAAAAGTAATAGTCTATATAATATACTTTCTTAGCTTAAGTAGTAGTTAATTTATTTTATTAAACTTTATAATATCTACTATATTAATTAGCTTTATAAAGTTTTAGTATTTTTAATTTAATAAAGCCTTAGTAAGGCTATTAATAAGTATATTAACTATTAAGATTTAAGTAGTAATAATATTTTTAGCTTAAATTTTTTATTTTAGCTAATAGCTATATATATTAATATATTTAAAATATATATAATATTTTAAAATTTTAGATTCTATAAGGTTTAGTATTATTTTATTATTATAATAAATTATTATAAGTTAATTAAAGAAAAAATAAATAATAATAAAGAATCTCTTCTACTATAGAATTTATTTTATTATTTTAGATAATATTAGTAGTTTAGCTTTAATATTAAATATAATTATAATAATTTATTTAAAGGTCTTCTAATTTATTAGTTTATTATATAATTAAATAAGAAATCTAAATAAACTTTTATAGAATTTCTAATTATTAGTAAATATAATATCTATACTTAATAAAAAAATTAAATTCTTTTTTAACTTTAAGAACTTAATTATAAGACTCTTTATATAATATAGATAATATAGAAGCTAATTAACTATTAATAAATAAATTAATAAAAGATTAGTAAGGAACTATATAAGTTTAATAATAATATATATAATATCTAGTCTTATAATTATTATAGTAAAGATAAGGGAGCTAATATATTATTAATATATATATATATAGGCTTTTATAGTAGTATTATTATACTTAATAAAAAAATTAAATAATAAAGGTATCTTAAAGTAAAATAAAATAATTAGAATATAATATTTTTTTATATACTTATTAATATAAGAATCTTAATATAGATAAAATTTATTATTAATTTAAATAATCTTAATACTAAAAAACTATTTAAAGTCGCTTAAGCTTTATATTTTATATTTTAATAATAAAGCTTTCTTAAAGTTTAAGAACTTAACCTTATCTTTAAAGTAGTATAGTAGGATAAAGTTATTAATATAAAAAAATAAAATAAACTAGTTATTACTAAATAAGTAGTTTATCTTTAATATTAAATATAGACTTAAGTTAAGTAATATTAATATAACCTCTTATAACTATAGTAATAGTAACTATTTTAATCTATAACAAGTCTTAAAAAGTAGAAAATATAGATTATTAATATTATTAAGTTACTTTATTTTTTTAGGATATTTAATAAAGACCTCTTTATTTATTAGACTATTAATAAAGGTATTAATAATATTATATTATTTAATATTAAATTTAAAGCTAGTAGTAAATATTATAAATATTTAAAAAATATAAATTATTAAAGTAGTTATAGTAGTATCTTAATTTATTTTTTATAAATTATTTTAAATATATAACCTAGCCTTATACTTTAATAAATATTTATTATTATTAAATTTATACTTAAATATCTAGACTAATAGTAAGATAGTTAAATTTATAAAGAATTTATTAATTAACTTAAAGATACTATAGTATTTTAAGTAATTAAATTCCTTATTTATAATTTTAATAAAAAATTATTAATAAGGATACTTAAGTATCTACTTTTAATATTTAAATTCTTTTAGAAACTTATTATAGTAGAGGTAGGCCTTTAAGGCTATATAGTTAATAATAAAGGTAATATAATAATCTAATAAAATATTAAAATAATTAAGTAATATAGTATAAGCTTATTAATAATTTCTAATTTAAGTAAGTATTATTAAATCTTTATTAAAGTTTACTAAAATCTTATTTAAGTATAATAGGGCTTTATTTACTAGTTAATAATCCTATCTAAGCCTTCTTCTTATAAATATCTTAGTTATAGTAGTTATTAAAGATATTAGTAATATAAAAAGTATAGAGATAATATTATATAAAGTTAATAGTAGTAAAATAAGTAGTTATTTATTTTTAGTAAGTAAAGCTTTTAATTAAGATTAACTATTAAAGTAATTAATAGTTAAAATAATTAAAATATTAATTTTTTTTATCTTAATTTAGGAATTTTTTATAGTACTTAAATAATTTAATAAAGCTTCTATTCCTATATAAATTATCTTATATTAATATTATTAAGTTAATATTAACTACTCTTATTAAATAAGATATTATAGATATAGATAACCTCTTTATTACTTAAGACCTAAATTTAATAAATATTTTTTTAAATTATATTTAATTAAATAATTAATATAAGCTTATAGCTAAAGCTTTTAAAGTCTTAAAATATTATAATTAATAGGATAAGCCTTATAGCTATAAACCTTTATATAAGAGATTATTAGTTTATATTTATATAGAGCTTTAAAAAGTATAATACTAGTTCTATTATATAGTAGATAGATATAAATAAGGTAAATAACTTAATACTTAATAAAGTACTAGAAATAAGCTAATCTATATAATAGTAATAATAAGATAATAAAGAAAGAATAAATAGAATAATAGAAAGAAAATATATAAATACTTAACTTAATATTAGTCTAGCTACTAACTTAATAACATAATATTAATTTATAGTAAGTTCTTAATATAGAGGTTTTATTTAGGATATAAATAACTACTAATATTATCTTAGACTATAAATCTTTAGATAGATTAGTCTTAGTCTTTATATAATAAACTTTAATATTAATTATCTTCTTAAAATATTTTATTTAACTATTTTAGGTTAGAATATAAGGTATAATATACTCTTATTAAATATTATATTTAATAAATAGTACTTTAAATATATATTTTAAAAATTATTTATTATTAGTTTAGATAAATATAATACTTATTTAATACTAATTCTTAGTAAGATTTACTATAATAGTAATAATATAAATAGTTTAACTCTTAATTTAATAACTCTAAACCTAGTAATAATAAATAACTTAATAAATAAAGTAATTTATTTATTTATAGCTATTATAAGCCTTATTTATTAATATTAAGTTATATACTATATATTAAAGAGGATATATTATAGGAATCTTATTATTAGACTTTCTTAATATAATTTAATAAGTTTTTAAGAGGTAGTATATCTTATAAATCCTAATATCCTTAAGAATTAATAATAAAAATAGTTTTAACTTATTAATAATAATTAAAAGCTTAAAAATAGTATTAAATTTAGTATAGCCTAAAATTTAATATAGATAAATAAGTATTACTTTAAAAATTTAATATTTATATATATCTTTTAAAGCTTTATTTATTAATACTATAAATAATACTAAAATTATTAATATTAAAGTTAGAGTATTATATTTAATAATATAATATCTATTATAGAGTTTTAGCTTATAGAAGTAATTCTCTTAGTTATTATTATAAATATAAAGTATATTTATATTAATATTCTATAAAATTCTTATAGTTTTAACTCTATTAAATAAGACTAAATTTATAAAAAATCTTAAGATAAGTATTATTTAGCTAAGTATAATTATCTTTTTATTATTAATAAATAATATAAAGGTAATATTAATAGTTCTATATACTATAATTAAATAAGTTATAGAACTAGAAATAAGATAATTTTTAAAGGTAGTTAAATAAATTATTTTAAATTAATTTAAATTATTATAAATATAGATATTAAAGTTAGAGTCTAGTATTTAAGATTTTTTTATATTATAATTATTAACTTTTAGTACTAAATAACTTATTAGAAATATATTAAATAAGATAAAGCTACTATAATATTATTTAATAATAAAATTAGTAAAAGTACTTAATTTAAATAAGTTTTTAAAAGATATTAAAGCTTAATTCTATTTTAAAGCCTAGCTTTAATTAGCTTATTATTTTATTTTTTAATTTTAGTATTAACTTTAAGGTCTTCTAATATCTTCTTAACTTTTTTTTAATATTTAAGTTAGGTTTCTAGTTTTCTAGATATCTTAATTTAATAAGATAATAATATTCTTTATATTAATACCTTTTATTATAGATATATACTAGCTAATCTTTTTTATTATTATTTTATTTCTAATTTAGCTTATTAGAAGAAGTAAGAGAAGTAAAAAAATTAATAGAAATAATAAATTTTAGTAGCTAGTCTTATAATAATACTTTATATAAAATATAAGTAGTAACTACTATATTTTTATTATATAATTATTAAAAGCTATTAAAGACTTTAGTAAATATTAGAATAGTTTTATTCTTAGATTAATTAATTAAAATTTAAACTCAGAAAATTTCTACTTAAGTTAATATTATTAAATAAATACTTTTAAAAAAGTAGTTTATAATAACTTTAAATATTATATTAATATAGCTAGTTTCCTTAGCTTTAGTATATAAATAGTTTTACTTATTAATCTATTATCTTAAGCTTTAACTTCTTAAGGGCTCTTTATATAGAGCTTTATATTAATAGTCTACCTTAAGAATCTTAATAATAAAATTAAGTTTAATAATAATTTTAAGTATTTAAAAAGCTTACTATAGGCTAATATTCTAATAAATATATATAAAATATTTAAGTAAGATAAAGTTTTAAATATAAATTAATATTAGAAATAAAATATTTTTTTTAGCTTTCTAAACCTTAGACTATTTATATTATAGTTCTTAAAATACTCCTTTTTTAAATTTCCTTATATCCTTTTTACCTTTCCTATCTAGTACTTATTTTTTAAAATTCCTAAGTTTATTTATTATTTTAGTTGTTTAGTACTTATTTTAGCTACTTAATATTTATTATCTTATATATATAAGTACTAGTAATCTCCCTCTTAGAATTTCTCTCCTTATATTTATCTTATAAATTAGATATTACTTATAGATAGGACTTTAGAATCCTAATCTAATACCTCTATACCTTACAATCGTGACAATTTCTAATATTTAGTAATTAAATTAGTATAGTTATTACTTCTCTTTTATTTATTAATTTTAATAATACTTATCTTCTTTAGTAATATTAGCTTAATTAAAATAAATTTTACTAAAGTAAATAAATTTATATATTCTTAGATTTCTATATTTATAATAGATATTTTAAGAATTATTAACTATCTATATTAGGATATAAAAACTAATAATATCTTAGCTATTAAAATAGTAGATAATAAAGTTATATTATTATATTAAAGACTTAAAGCTTTAAAGTATTAAAGAAAAGAAAGAATTTAAAAAATTAAGACCTTAAAATATTAATATAATAAGATCCTATTTAGGTTTAATATATTTAAGAGTAAATTAAGCTTATAACTATTATAAATAATAAAGAACCTATTATAGAATAAATTAGAAGAAGATATATATATCTAAGGTACTAATGTCTATAATAGATGCCTTTATATATATAAAGATAAGTACTGACATGATAACACCTAATGGTGGCAAGGCTAAGGCAACGCTAAGGGTAACAGCACATGCAACAGTACATCATCGCAGTTTCAGCGGCGAATAAACTACCGCTATTTATCGTAGCCCACTGATTCCTACATTCTAATGGTCATCGAGCAGGGCCAAGTCAGACAGGAATAGATTTACGGATCTTCAACAGCCACTGTGGGATGACGGACATCTCAAAAAGCGTAGTTTGGAAGCTGGGCCATACTTTGGCTTCCGTCGACAGAGTTTACACGGCTGCTATGATAGAGCTATAAAGCCAATGCCTTTATCTTGCATTTTCAGATAATATATCATGAAAGAAGGATACTCCAAGTGACCTTAAGACGCTCGCCGAAGATAATTATGGGCCTTGTTGACTGACAATTAAGCCATATCGAATCTACCCATAGAAACCCTACTTCTGGCTGTTGGGTTGGTCTTTAAATCTGGTGCTCGGACATATATAGATACCTTAGGACATGGTCTAGCAAACAAAATCCGGAACTGGCTGGTAGATATCGTAAAAGCACAAATTAATCTAGAAGGTCCAAAGTCCTTAAATTAAGGATCCGTGAAAAATCTTATTAACTTTAATTTCGATTCCTACTTAGGTTAGAAATTGAAGCGCAACATAGTATTGTTAATAATATTATTGAGTCAACAAAGTCTCTCTATCTAATATAGACTGCTGAAGGAAGAACTAATTAAGGTAACAGCGCCTGATTTCGCGTAGGAAACAAGATGTATTATGCTTCTAGAGTTTTTAAAAGCATTTACGGCCGTGTGAGGCGTCTTCCCTAGTCCTTACAGATAGCAAAAGGGAACATCGGCAATCTGTGCTCTACCGCTCAACAATAGCATCTATGAACTCCATCTTGCCTTTGCAAATACGAAGAACAGTCAGGTATGGAAACGCTAAGAATCTTGTACAACCCTGGCCAGGACAAGAAACCATCGGAACCGCCAGCGTGCGCCAGGCATCTAGGACAAGCCCGTGCCACGACCGCCCCCCAGCCTAGCTTTCTTTCAGAACTAGCGAAGACCTTACGGTTGGGGTTTGAACACAAAGTAACTTGAACAAGCCTTACACTAAGGACCTGGGGAAATCATGATAACTCCTCTATCACCTGGCCCTCCAACATCCACTTTATTAAATAAGCTGTGCTATTTTCTGATGGAGGCCCTAGTAAGAATGAAAAACTCCTATTCCCATTCCGGAAATGACAGAGCTTGCTTTATGAAACGTTTATACGGACGTTAGCCTAGAGCCTGTTATCGTTTCGATAGCTACTGGCAATTACAACGCTGATATCTTACAGCGCGCGTCAACCGTCCGTCCATCCGCATGATGGGCAGATATTAATTATGGACTTTTTGTTCGAGATACGGGGATAAGAAGATGGCTCCTAATTCTAATTAGCCCCAACAATACTTCTGCGGCAGAGACCGATCAAGTACTGTACCTTGCTTATGATATCAGCTTCATCCTTAATAGAGACAGTTTTAAACTGCTCGTGGAAGGTTTTGACCTTATATATCTAATCCGGCGAGCCCAGTCTATCTATAAGCTGGCATCCGTCTACAATTGATTCGACTAGCACTAAGTCGTTAATGTCTTTGGACCTATCAGCCATCTAGGTAGCTATACATGTACAGAGCGAAGCCAATATCGTCGAAACGAATGGCCACACCCTGTTCTCCTTCTTCCACAACGTGGACTCGACCATCTAATATATTGCTGTCCGATTATTGAACCCATTTAAAGCTGTTCTATACTATAACCCATTAGTACACCAGATCTCACAACTCGGTCATCCCATAAACTTGCGGCGTGGGAGATGCTGGTCTAGTACTAGGTAATTAGCACGTTAAGCAAAGCATATCACGTAAACGCAGACGGACCCTTTCTCTTGTCCTTTGTTCTCGGCTTCCTATCCCCAGCCTATCTCACCGACGCTTCATAATTTAATGTCAGAGCCAGATATTCATCTTGGAGGAAGTGGGCCAAGGTGTTACCGTTCAATTTCAAACCAGCGTAGAGAGTGGAGAGTTATGTTAAACAAGGTATTATCAGGAGGCGTCCACGTTTTTCAGAAGACGGCCTTTGGTTGGATGAGCTGTGCTTTTTCTAATATTCTAAGCCAATCTTTATGCAATCTGTTTTTCACTCCTTGTTAAAACTCTGCTACGATTGTCATCGAATATTTCAGCACCTACGAACAATTGATACTGGCAATGTATTACCTTGAGCATACTAAAATTCATGTCAGCTATTCTCAGCCCCAGTTGAACGTCGCTGAGGTCAAAGTTTGCGGCAAGGCAGTAAAGAAAAGTCAGAAATTCAGGTTTAAAAACTCTTCTATCGAATTCTTCAAACCGGACGTATCACAGAATGAATAGTAGAGGGGCCTGTGCAACGTAACAACGTACACAACACGCAAAAAATACGCGAAAAACACACAACTGGGATACATAGGTCACCTTAGGTACACCTGTGGCTGAGGAAGTGGTTAAATTTAGTAATAAGTAACTGCCAGAAGCACTATTGTAAAATTATACTCGAGAAGGTTACGAGCACATAGTGGAACGAATATGTTAAGAATACTCTTTGGGAAATATAGGAGAGAGATGATGATATATACTTGGATGCTATGCTTAGCTATACTTGTAGAACTATAGGAAATCATACTCTTTTGATGATAACGATGATTATAGAGTAGAAGCTGGATTTGGATTTCTGCAAGCGAAGTCGTTTTTACTCTTTGATAGCCACCTGCTGTCTAAGAAGGTCATGTTTAACCTCCAAAGTACTGGCAGAAGCGATTAAGTTCGCAAAGTCTGCGAGGCTTTCGACTATTGTTATTTGTTGTGTTGGCTGAGAGGTAGTTCCCCGCGCAGGTGTTTTGCGGGTGACTGATGTATTCGACTTGGCTGCAATAACTGTGGATGGAGCCATGGGATACTCTCTCTCTCTGTCTCAGAGGTACTCACTCGAGATGATACAGGAAATCATTGAGGAAGTCTGCATCCTCGCGCTGCGTATGATTTGAACGAATCGAAGTTTGAGGAAGTCTGCCCTCCTTTGCTTCGTACCCTACTTTGCACCACGTGTCGCGCTCAGATAAGCTTTGGGTAGCTTACTTAATCTGCAACCTCGCAGATTCTCAATGTCTTCAAGCTCAAACATCTCCTCCATAGTCTCTTGGAGCATGAATATGTGGCCGGTCATCTGTCGCAAGCGCATGAGCGTCCCCATCGTTACAGTGCCTAACAGTGTCGGCGAAGGCTTTGGCATTATGATAGGGTGTCTTCTTGCCCGCCTAGGTGATACCTTATCATTCTATAGATATCCTTGAACCTGGTCGGTAGGTATCGCGATAGATAGAGGGTCATCATCATCGGACGCGTGGCGGGGCCCCAGTCTTCATCACAAACACGGCACATCTCCACATAAACCGCAACATATATGATTGCCACTGTTCATCTTGTGTTCGAGCAAACTGTCCCAGTTTTTATAGTCCTCGTCACAAACACGGCAATAGTCGTGTTCCTCTTTATTATTTTTGAAAGCTTTTTGGTCCATGAAGCCACGGTCACACTTTCATAAGTATATGGAAACTTGCTCTTGTAAATAAGTGGAGAATCATCACCATCGCTGTCATGCCAGTCATCAAGCAAAGAATCGCTTTCGCAGAAACTTCGTTCAAAATCCCGCTTACTCGTTTTAACCGTGTAGAGTGATACTGATCATCATCCTCATCAGCATCAGACTGCCCCTCGCTCTTGCCCAATAGCACCTGGGCTTTCATGCTCCAGTACAGAATGGTCTCTGGCAGCCCATTTCTAACACCATACCCAGCTGACAGGAATCCAGAGACATCATACTCGTGTTCTGCCTATGGAAAATGGTGATGGTTCTGCACAGAAAGATCAAAATCCCCATAGCTGTCAATGGAAGAGGTACTATTGTAGGCGGGGAGGCCGCTAGCAACAGTGGCTAGGTGATCGAAATCACAAAGCTTTGTATATGTATAAAAAAAAGACAAAGGGCGGATAATGTTGGCCCGTCTGCGTTGCTCCTGTTGAGCGCGTGAGCTCTGCCCTTGCCTTTGGAGGATGAGTAGTCAATATCAAGTTCAGCATAGCGATCAGCTGCTGAGAGACGAGGCACGACCGATGCTCTACCCTTGCTTTTGGGTCAGAAGCTCTCGACAATTGTTTATGATGCCGTTGAAATATGTCCGTAGGCTCCTCATTCTTAGGCTTCTCATTCTCCTCCGCTGCCGATTCCGCGTCACTATTGAGGTACTGGGTAGGCCACGATTGTAGGTAAAATCATCCAGGAAGTCTGCCCTTCTTCGTGCGAGCTGGCGATATATATATAGAGAATATCGAATAGCAAATCACGCTTCTTTGCTTCGTCGACCTGAGGGATGGAAGGTTGGTGTCTTGAAAAACATCGTCCTGAGTGCTGAGTCTTGGAAGTTTAGAAGCAATCGTTGCCATCTCCATAGCCATCATACTGCTGGTGCCGGCTGGTCACATTGGACGACTGGACGTTATCGACGTTACTGAGATCGATGCCTGTGGCCTGTCTGGCGGACGAACCACTCCGTGTAAGCTCGTGCGAGCTGGCGGAATATATTAACAGAATACCGAGCAGGTAAATCCGCTTCTTTGCTTCATCGACTTAAAGGATTGTGAAAAGATGTTCTTGCATGATTGCTATCAGAGCAGGCATGCACGGTGGCCGCGTAACCGAGATATTTGACGGAAGTCCGCGTTATTCTTCGTGCGAGATGGCGGTATATATATATAGAATATCGAACAGGTAATCACGCTTCTCTGCTCTCAACCTAAAGAATAGAAGTCTGCATGCTTCTTCGTGCGAGCTAGCGGTATGGATAAGAGAAGATCGAACAGGCAATCATGCTTCTTTGCTTTGGCGACCTGGAGGATAGATTCTTTCGTGACAACGTCTAAATCGAATTGCGGTGGCTCGCGGTTGACCGAATGACCTTTCACGACGCGTGTCCTCGAAGTCTACGTTCTTCTTCGTGTGAGCTGGTGTGGCATGTTGGATGATGGAAGCTAAAGTTTCTGTAGTGTGGAAGCCGAGGAGAGATGGTGCGTCTGGGATATGTGTGTTGGCCACTGCACGAAACCCCTTGGCCACTGCACGGAACCCCTTGGCCACTACACGAAACTCTCTGCATTTGATGACACCCAAACGACCCTGCAAACTATCCACCACTGGCAGATTGTGTCTGCAAACTTGCGTATGGTCTTACCCGTGTTCAAGTCCCAGTGTACTACAGTCTTGTCCCAACTCTCTCAGAGACAGCTGAGGTACGGTGGCGTAGGCATGCTATTCGTTTGCCTTAGGCGCGGCTTTTATAATGCTTGTTATCCGAAAGGTCGATGTATTCTACAACGGCGAGGGAAGCCTGCTGCGTGCCATGAGCCCCCCCGTCATTATCAACATCTAGCGTGATTGAGTTGACTATTGGGTTCGACACGAAAGACGCAATGGTGTGTGCAGCAATTGTTGTTCGTGAAAAAAGGTTGCCGATAAAGATGAGTTGAGGAACAACGATCAAGATCAAGGGTTCAGCGGAAAATGCTGTACGATTGTGCTGCGACCTAGCTTGAGCTTAGAACGAATGCGAATGGCATTGTCAAGCATGTCAGTTTACCCCCGCAAATATCGAGCTGGAATTATGCTCTTGTTGCAGAACATACAGCGCGGTTTTGTCGATCCTCCGAGTGCGAATGGCATTATTGAGCATGTCGGTCAGCTCTTTGCTCAACAAATCGCTTGTCTCAAGAACTTGAAGGTGCCCCATGAGATCCAGAACACGAGCTGGCGCATCTCATTCCTCGTCGCTGGACTCATTATTCGAGCGATTAGACGCCTCACGCTTTCCCTCATGCCCTGCAGAGCTCACAATCTCCCGACCCAGTCGGGGCATTTCGTGAACGACGATAGGTATATATACCTATATATATATAGAAAGCTCTTCTTTGAGAGCGATGTGAGAAGAAGATGTAGTCAGGTATACATTTCGTAATGTGTGACATGCATCCTTGTACCTTTCATGTTAGTGTTTAGTTCAGCGTTAGGAAAGAGTATGCTCACCGTGATCTTAACAGCTCTCCACACTTTGTCTCTACCAATCAGTTGTGACCTTTATCACAAGCTTTTCCTCTCCCTCATTGACCGACGCAAGAAGCTCGTTCCAATGCATCCACGAACCGTCAGACGATCGGAAATCTCATCACCATCGGTCTTGGGGGTTTTCTTGAAAATCATCAAGTTTTTAAAGAGTTGTTGATCTACTTCTACTTCGTCGTAGAAGCGGATACTGTCTTTCCCTAAGAAGTCGAAAATTACCATGTTCGGAGGCTTCAGGGTAACATGCTCTTTCAATAGCTGATTTTGAACAATATGCTGCCTAAGCCAGTCCTGCAATTACTTTTGCCTCCAAACGCAGTCTCTAAAGCGGATGAGTGCGTTGTTCAAGACATAGTAGGACGTGGAGGCTGGTCCAGCGAACAAGGTTACGCTTAACTGCACGAGGTGTGCGTTGTCTAGCTATGTCTGGTGATGATCTGTAGGAACATTGCTGTGCCTTGTTGTTAAGCGAGGTGGATGAAAGAAAGATAGAAGAGTGTGTAGATATACAGTAGGAATGTATATATATAAGAGGTGAAAGAAGTGTTGAGGAAGATGTATGATGTTAAGGAAGATGTGTGATGTTGAGGAAGATGTGTGCAAGATAATGAAGAGGAAGAATCTAAGGGGGGAGACGACCCCTTATATGCATAATGGGCTAACACTGTGTAAGGTCACACATAACAGGTAGAAGACGCCAGAATGTGTTACCAGGAAATGAATTACTGCAAGTGGCCAAAAGCGTACTGGTTCTCTGACGCACAATGGTCACTTGAAATCAAAGTCACTTACTGGCTCTAACGCTGCAGTAAACCGTGAAGCGGAGCCTGCTCAAGCTTCCGTACTAACAATGTCAGGACACGTGCAGCTGACCAAATTCCTGTCATAGTAGACGAACATGTACCTGAAGAGTAAACCAAGAAGCTTCGCTACGTTGTTGTGCATGTCGCATTAAGGCTTTGCTTTGGGATAGGTATCTAGGTAGATGAGAGCCTACTCCTACCCACACTCTTACCACTGCTTAGTAGCGTTTCAATCTACCTATTCCATGCCCAAATGGGCATCAAACAGCATCAAACAAAATGGTTGATGGTTGAGTTCTATAGAAATGATGTGTGCGCCTGCTATTTGGCTACCTACCTAGGTACCTGTCCCAAAGCGAAGCATTAATGTAATATGCACAACGACGTAGCAAAGCTTGTAGTTTAGTTCCCTAAAGCTACTACCTTTACCTGTCTGAGCAACACTCTTTTCAGTAACCTTGAACGCTTGGATTCCTAATAATTGTAAGTGACAGACAGCGTACTGATAGATCTCTCACACAACGTCCACTTACCGAGATTGCCACTCAAGAATGTAGAATTGCTGTGAATTTTGGATGCTTGAACCAGTTCGTTCACAAGTACTTACCCTTTAGAGGCCAGCTTGCCAGGGTAAAGGCCGTAGGTCTATGCGTGTTAGACGAGTGACAGAACACTCGTGACAGCTATCCTGGTAAGTAATTGGCAGTCTGGCCCCTGCCATCACCCTTTTGAGGCGCTTTGCAGAATTAAGGCCGTAAGTATATGCGTGTTAGATGAGTGATAGAACGCTCGTGACAGCTATCCTACCCAGTAACTGGTAGTCTCGCCCCTGTTATGCAACCAGCCCCCTTCTACCTACTATTTTGAGGCAAGCTTGCCAGGGTTAAGGCCGTAAGTACATGCGTGCCAGACGAGTGAACGCTCGTGACAACTATCCTGCCCAGTAACTGGCAGTCTGGCCCTTGCCACGTAATCAGCTAGTTCCACTGAAGCTATCCGCACGCGTATGGTACTGCTGTGAAGTTTAGAGGCTTTGAATTAGGCGACGAACAAGATAATCTCGTCATCCATTAGTAGGTCTGCAGCGAGGATTCGTAGTCACACAACCATGATGGTGGCGAGCACATCGGTAGCTGCATTAGAGGTAGCGAGGGTTCGTAGTCACACGAGCTTAACGGTGGCGAGCACATCGGTAGCTGCATGAGAGGTGGCGAGGTTTTGTAGTCACACAACCATAACGGTGGCGAGTACATCAATAGCTGCATTAGGGGCAGCGAGTGTTAGGAGCATGGTAGGCCCTACCGTCAATATCTTGGGTTAGGTGATGAATTAGCCATACAGTGTTAGACATCCGTGCAGGGAAGGAGCATACGTAGCAGCAAGTGACGGGGATTGATCCCTATATTTCAGACCGCTTTCCTCAACACAATTGTTCAGTGAAAGAGTAATGAAGTTAATATGTAACCGAAAGAAACTCCGTCTATGGCCTGTCCCATGACACTGTAGCTTCCCTTTGTGCTCAACTACATCATTTCCACTTCTTCCTCATCCGTTTTCTTCTTCTGCCTCTTCTATGGAGGCGTTCATGCACTTGGCATCGAACGAGAGGAATATATCATAGAGCTTCAGGCCTGCAAGATCACAGTAATAGTTGTTTAGAATCTCCTAATAGATTGGCGAAAATACAGTCTCGAAAGTATTCAGCTGCGGAGTCAAGTCAATACTGACATCGGTCATAGTGGCACTGGCGTAGATAGTATTGACCAGGCGTCTTATATGCTCTCGTTCATTAGCCAGCCAAAAAGCTATCAACCGCCGCAAAGGGCATGCATTACCAGGGGCATATCCAGATCCATCTCCGAAGTATCTAAAGATACCAGTACTGCTCGTGGCTTCTCGGTCACCCATATCTATCCCGGCTACATGCTCTACTACATATTTACTGCTTCAGCAGCAGTAGTCAGGGAAGCAGTGCTAATCCGAAAAATCAGCTTCCGATGCTCGCATCGAATGCTGGAAGCACTGCCCCCAGGAATGCTCCGGAGTCTTGTCTTGGGACTGGACCTCATTAGATAGGGCACCGGTGTCCGTCTCATCTCCATCTTGGGGCTTGTTTCCTTGTCTCAGTTGTCTTGTATATACCAAAGACCATGTTAGGCTTTGGATTCTCCAGTCGAGGTGTCTCAGCAATCAGTTCGTTCTAGAATTCATCGCCGGTGCGAACTAAGGGGATGCAGTCAGTGCGGGAATCGCAAGTACTCTTTTTCCTATGCGGCTTCAATCTAGTTGCACTCTTACTCCACCTCATCTTTGCTTAGCTTTGTATCCTTGGGAATCTTGCGCGTTTCACCAAGGATATGTTCCATAAGGTTGAACATAAATACCACCTCGGCCTCCTCGCAATAGGCTTCAATGCCTTCCTGAACTTCTTGCTGCTTATCTTTCCCCCAGTCTGACCCTCGCTTGCCGTTCAGGATGGCCTAGGCCTTCTTGCAAATGACTTCCTCTAGTCCTCTAGCCTGATTGCCGCTGACAAAGAACACGTTGTGATTAAGCAGGTCGCGCATGTTGAGAGGAGTCTCTTGAGGCATAATATCTCCAGTATCCGACCTGGCTCTGGACAGTTCCCATTTTTGAATCTGGCAGTCCCTTGTTTTGGCAGGTTGCCGCGCAAACCAAGAGGATCTTACCACCATAAAGAACGTCGCTGCCACCCCACCATGGCCATCGCTGCCGTTTGCAAACATCACCGCCGCCTCAGAGGATATGTAGACCTCGCCGACGACCGTTATCGCATCCTCAAAACCCCGCGTTGACCTGTAGTATCGTCAGTATGACTATATCAAAAAATCAGTCTAATCTGGCACGTGTCCCCACAAATAGAATATTTTACACCAATCCTTCCACCAACATCCATCCATCCATCAGCCTCACCACCAAATTCCCATTGCCGCTTCTCCGAGACCTAGATACGGCGTCAGCCCTCTATTCCGTATCAAACAGGCTTCAACGGGCTTCCCAACCCATCGCCGCCGATGAGCGGGGAACTTGCATATCAGAAGCTTGGACTACTGCGGATCCAGCATTATGCTTTCACCCAGGGCTTTGCGGTAGTCAGAACTCATGAGGATAACAGCGAGAGCAGGAAGCTGATGATTATAGAATGCACTCGCCCATGGCAAGAAGACGAGAAATACCCGGGGTGTTACTGAGGCAACCATACAAAGGCATGCGACTCCTACCCAGTTCCTAGGATGCCCCTACAAAGTGAAGCTCAGATACCGAAAGAAGACGTTGGATTGGAAGCTCGATATCACCAATAGCGAGCATAACCATGCGGTGTTGGAAGACCCATTCTAATCCCTGGAACATCGCTGTCGAGACCTCGATCGAGCTGCCGCCTGCGCAGAAGGTGCGGCCCTGCACGGAGGATTGTGAGGATAAAAGGCCTGTGTCTAGGCCAGGAAGAGTACAATCTTGTTGGTTATAGCAAGGCTAGGACCCCTGAGCAGGAGGTTGAGTATGCCTTAAAAACTTTGAAAACCCGTGGTTTCCACGTCCACAAGAAGGAAAAATGTTGGGTAGAAAATAATACCAGGTATAGGCAAGAGATCCAGTTCTTCTTCTCCTTCTTCTTCTTCTTCCGAGGGCTCGAATCCTATTTGCAAGAAGGTTTGCCTCGCAGTTCATAGTGATTACTGATGCAATCTTTACTACTAACGCCAATGAGCTGCCACTATCAGTGATTGTCTACGTCACCAATACTTTGCGGAACTCTCCAATCGCTTACTGTTTCATTCCATTGAATCGGCTGATGCACTTCGTCTTTATAATGAGTGTATGAGGGAGCTGTTTCTCTATGATTCTTACAGAGGCCCCGCGGTAATTCTTGGAGATTTCGCAGCTGGATTAACAGCAGCGATGCTGGCGAAGCAACAGTTAAACTTTGACGAAGCAGGCATGCCTATCGCCCAAAAACTCGCTGCGAGATTGGATGAAGCTGGTAGTGAGGTATTTCTACACTTATGCAGCTGACATGCGGCGGAAGCCATTGGAAAACGACGTATTCGCGAGGGCTGTCCTATAGAAGTACGCAAGAACGTAAGAAGCTTGTTGAGTAAGTGTGCAGTTGGATCAAATCTCCTACTATCACAGAGTTTGCGATGAATCGTCAGCTCCTGCTCAATAGCTTACGCCTAAAGGAGCAGGCTTACATGGCGAGCTTTCATGAGCCGAAGGAGCCTCAATTCATTATGGCTCACATAAGGCTTCGGTTAAGTCTTGGATGCTTTTCGTCGCAGTGTAGTGAGGACCTGTATCCGTTATTAAGGTGTCTGCAATAGGCATACCCCCATTGGCCAATCGATTGAAAAGATAAAAGAACAGATCGAGAAGCTAGTGTTGAGCCATCAACAAGGAATAGATAGTCAGTAAAGGAATTGTCCTCGCTCGACTAACCAGAGCAGAGCCGTATTCGCAAAGATTGCGCCTTAGATAACCCATAAGGCCATCGAAATGGTCCTCCGGCAATGGAATATTGCGAAGCGATGTTATGAGGGCTATCTTGATGCCAGAGAAGAAGCTCCTAAGGAGGCATTTTGTCAGAAAGTATGTGATCTACCATTGCAATATGGTTTGCCGTGCGCTTATTAGATGTTCAGTTGTATACCTCAAAGGATCCTAGTCCCCCTTTCCCTCATCCACCCCAAGTGGCTATTCAGGGCCCCCGACGTGGTGGTGGGGTGAAATGATCTATCCATTGGTCTAGAAGACCACCAAACATGACTGGGGAACAGGATGAGGACGATAGTAGTAGTGGGGACAGTGATGGGGTAGATGGGGCCCGGTCGCAAAACTACAACCTCGGAACACCCCCGGGAGCATCCCCCGGAGCACCTCCGGGAGCCACCGTCGGGGGCTCGGCTTCGGCGGTTACCCTTACTATCCCCCCTATCTCGCTTAGCAACCGCTTTGAATGACGGGGCGCCACCCTACTAGAAAAACCGCCCCTATGGCATACGACTTCCATAAAAGTATTCCTAATGCAGGTGCCGCAAAAATCTATGCGAATGAGCATAAGAAGTACATAAGGAGATGTAACAACGAGTTTATAAAGGAATCTATCCCAGACAAGCCATTGCCAAAGGTCTTCCCACAGGGTGGAGAAGAAAAGGATCTGAAACGTCAGAGAGTAGGCAGCCGGGGACGAGCATATACCAGAAATAAAGTAGCAGAAGCAGAAGCAGAAGCAAAAGCAAAAGCAGAAGCAGAAGTAGAAGCAGAAGTAGAAGCAGAAGTAGAAGCAGAAGTAGAAGCAGAAGTAGAAGCAGAAGTAGACATAAAAGAGACAGGAACACATCGACGTCCTACCATGCCCCAATTAAAACAAAGAAGATGGCTCAATATGAGGAAATTTTAAAACAGGATAAGGAGCAGAGAAACAAAACCGGTGTATCACAGGTAAAATCTAAATCTTAACTGCCGTCTCAACTGAAAGCTTCAACATCTTCAGCGGCAACGAAAACTTGTGGAGCCTGGGGTATAGAGCAGAAGAAGACGAAAGCTCAGAAATCCCAGGATCGACATAGGATGGAAAATAAGGAAAAGTGGAGGATTCAGGCGGCGAAGCGGAAAGCAAAGAAGGAAGCCAAGAAGATGTTACCTAGAGAGGACGATGTTTCGCAGTTAATAGACCATTTACTCAGCTCATACATATAACAGAAGCTTACCATCCACAAAACGTCAGACCTCACATAGTAGTCCTCCCCCACTACCCAACCCGCTCCGCCGTAGCGAAGGTGGTCTGAATGTGAGGGTTACATTTGGTAGAGGCAGCGGCGATGTTTGCAAATGGTAGTGATGGGTAGTTGGTACTTGTTGGTGGCACTGTGATGCGATATGTTGAAGCGATAGGATGTTAGTTGTGAGGATATCTGATAGGTGGGCGCTCATGTCGTTAAAACAGGGGACTGAGGACTCGGATTCTGATGTATAGTTGTCCGTTTCCGACTCTTCCTAAAAGCTTCCAAGGCCGTCAGGAGAGTGCCGCTCAAGGGTGTGTCTTTTATTTTAATGCCTCGAGCAGTCTGAGGGCTCCACAGAGCTTCCGCGCTCCCTTTCGCTGCTGCTGCTGCTACTGAGAGATCGTAATACATATTCTGTCTTCAGGCTTTTGCTCCTAGGCCTCTGAATTGTCTAAGGAAGTAGTGTAGATGGATAATGAGCGACGTAGACGCTTGCTCGGGCGATTAGACTCTAACCCGGCTGGCAAAGAAGACGTAGTCATCCAATAAAGTTGAAGGAAGGAAATGAAATGACAGAGATAGAGACTGAGTTCTTTTGCCAAGTATTTAGAAGTAGCGGAATTTCATCCGCGCCTTCCACGCTTGCCCCGGGCCGCTCCGTAAGGTGGAGTCGGCCCGTGGGGTCGGCCCGTAGATAGTATCTTTTACTGTTATCTTATCTCTGAGGCCCGTCTAAGGTAATTGTGCTCTCCCCATTCTAGCTATTCAATGTTGCTTGAAGCCTATTCTGTTAATAAGTTGATACAGGAGATTGATGATGATCTATGGCTTATTGGGAACACAATACTCCTCTCTAAACAGCGCTCGCCAGGGTTCGGCTCTAGGTAGAGGGATGGCACAGGCTCATCCTCTGTCACTACTGATATCCCATACTCATTACCCTCTTCGCAATCACTATCAGCTACGAGCAACATTCAAATAGTCTATAATACTAGTGAGGTGTCAGCAGTCTGAAGTATCAGCAACGCCTTCTGTAAAGTCAAAATCGTGGATCTATATGCAACATGAGAACACGTTACGTTAGACTTCTTCTATAAGAGAAACCCTCTGAGCTCTGCAACCCCAAGTGCTTACTATTATACAGAGTAGAATAGTCGATACTATATCATCCTAAGCAGATTACCTGGCCAGACTCTTGTTGAGGTGTGGCTGAGTATAGACGGGGCAATGAAGCAATACTACACAACCCTTCACCAGGTATTCCTTGGAGGTTGGGTCTAAACTGTTTGCACGATGATAGACCTATTGAGCGAAATAGCGACGAGCATAGAAATACGACACCAGAAGGATTTCTGGGCGCCTAGCGTTTCCTCAGTCGTTGGCCTGTGAGCCAATTTTGGTGCCCGACTTACTCTTATAATGAGGTTAGTACCCTTCCCTCCTTCCTTCCTCTTTTCTCTTCCTCTCTTTAACGGTCCATCCCTTCCATATAAATTAGTGCTTTAAGTTTCTTCTTCTCTAATTGTATACCCTTGAGATCTCCGTCTGATTAGCTGTAGTTCGTCGCAGAGTCTCATACTATATCCTTCGAGCAGCCTCCTCAACGACTAAATCCCCTACTTCAGAAGACTATGTGTTTATACGCGGGTATTATAATCGGCGGTACAAGCAGGTGGAAAATAAAGGTTGGTGTATAGGTCTCTATAAGGACTCTATAGAATCATAGATAAATTAACTAGAAGGTCTGCCGTGAGAGTATATAGAATACCCTTCTACTATTGTCCATAGATCCTTGTACTCACTAATGAAATTTTCCAGGTACTGCAACCTAGCGAATAACAATCAATATCACACTCTCAGAAAGGCTCCTACAGGCAGAATCGACAACCGCTTTCACTAGACATGTGACGTGTATACCGTCCGGAAAGTCAGCTCCATGACCACATACTGGCATCAGCCAGCCAAATGTATATCATCTACAAAGGGCGTGGATCAGTGCGCTGTTTTGGAAGAAAATCTACAGTGTATATTATCAATCACAAGAGCACCGAGCAGGGCTAACAAGGACGGATCATTCTATTATTGGACCACTGGCAAAAGAGCACAACTTGGACGACAGCGAGACGGACAAACGCTTATCGGATGCAGAAGACTTCTTAGAGGTGCTCTACTAGTACTAGATAAGAGACACCAACTCATTTACATACGAACGCCAGCGGGTCTAGATCGCTACTTTCCTGATACCGGCTGCGGTCACTGGTTCCCGCCCCGAGGCGCTGCCAGGGATCACCTATGGCGATATCAACTTGTCTGTACTACGGGACACCAAAAAAATGGCGAGATCGATCTAACCCTTCAACTTCGTCTGACAAAGACCCAATTACAATAGAAGCGAAAATGACTGTACGATAAAGTCATCTCTCTATAATTCAGAAATGCTGACCTTAACACAGGAAAATCTACACCTTCTTTATCGATAGTAACCTATTCTTCTACCTAATCGTCGCTCTTGCTTGTTATTTCCAAGCCTTCCCCTTTCCAAGGCAACCCCTCGAGTGTTTTTCACGCTCGGGGTACGCCCTGGGTTGAGCTGCCAGCCTATTCTATAGCGTGATGGTATTCAGATGAGCCAGTCTTCCTCATATCCAACTTCATGTACCGGATAAATAACAAAGAGCTCTGCCAGCCGCTTCCCTGCGGCCAGTATCAGAAACGGGTGAAGCATTTAGGAGAAGAGACTGGCTTCGTGTAGGTTTCTGTCCACATACTATCTCCGGCGAGCCGTTGACAACGCTATTGATAGTAAGCTTTGCTGAGTTAGGTCTAAGAGTAGATTGGCTGACTAATGCAAGCGGACCTAACTCGAACAAGGTGGTACGCAATTTGGTGCTTGATCACGCTAGTTCGATGATCTTTCAGCGGAATTATCACTTCTGCGTGGCTCGTTACGATACGCATCGGTCACGTAGGAGGACTGAAGGACTTTTCTAGCGTCTCTGTAGGTGACCATAAGTTAAGTTCTACGCGTTTCAATTGTTCTGCATTTGCTTTTGACCAACTTTCGATGCGTCAGTATTGTATAGTACGAAGCTCCATCTCCGCTTTCCCCCGAATAAGTGGCCAGATCCCTCGTTGCAATCATGCTGACTGTTTAGGAAACTCGCTAAGGAAAATCAGAAAGAGGATATTATCAAGGCTTGGAAGCTTTTGCAACTTTTATCCTTGCACAAAATAAATCAATCAATCCAACACCGGCACTCTGAACTCCTTTAAGACGGTCATCAAACTTTGTGGTGAAGAGAAAGCGTCGATTCCGTACTAGATATTATATATAGTTTAGGATCTATTAATATCTTTAATCTACCTAATAGATAAGGCCTTAAATTAATATATATTATTCTTAGTGCTAGTATTATTATTAGTAGTTAGAGTTAGATAATTAACTTTAGCTAGTAAAATATTAAGAAATATAACTCTAATCTATAATATCTTAATAATTATAGTATTATTTTAAGTTAAAAGCTCCTCCTTTACCTCTCCTATTAAGAATATAAAGTAAATATAAATAAGGTTTATATAAAGAGAGGAATCTATTAATTACTTTAAAGTAATAGGTAAGTTATTAGAATATAATAATCTCTTTAATAACTATATCTACTATAATTATATTATTAAAAAGGGTAGTAGTACTTAAAATATTCTTCTTAACTTTATTAAGAACCTTTAAGGTTATAAAATTTAATTTTAATATTAAGCTAGCTTATAGATAATAACTATTATACTTAACTAAAATAAGATAACTTTAGACTTATTAAATTAAGATATCTATATAATTATATATCTAAGTAGACTTATTATAAGTTTTTAATAAGATATATCTTTTATTAGTAGTAGAGATATTCTTATATAAATTATTTATCCTATTAATATTATCTCTTAGTACTCTTATAGAAGTATTTAATATTAAAATAATAATAATATCTTAAAATATATACTTAGAGTAATAAGTTATTATTACTTAAAAATAACTAAAGTAATTTTAGTATATATAGACTATTAGTATATATTATTTTTAAGTAATTATAATTTAACTTATATTAAAGTAAATTATAGATTTAATAAATTTTAAAATAATCTAGTAAATAAAAGTATATAGTTTATAAAATATAAGTAAGTAAATTTTAGCTTAGTAAGTTATTATTAAACTATCTAATAAATAAAGGTATAATTTAGTAATAATATAATTTAATAAGTTAAGAAAATAACTAGTAGTAACTTTTTACTAGTTTAATTATTTATATCTACTTATTTAATAAATAGATTAAATAATTAATAAATAATATAAGCTAACTAATATCTTTTATACTAAACTTAAATATAAGATCTCTTTAAATAAATATATTTACTTATTAAGTTATTTAAAGCTAAGTATAATTATCTATTTTTATAATATAAGCTTTAGTTAAACTTATTAGTTTATAACTAAGACTTTAACTAATTATAATAATCTTAGGAATATTATAGTAATATAATAAAATATAAATATACTAAGGTTTAAATATATTAAATAGTAAACTTCCTTAATTAAGTATACTATAATAAAATAAAATAGTTAAAATAATTAAATACTAATAATAGAGATAATTAAAGATAAGATATTTAAATTTAAATAATATATATAATATATAATATTAATAGACTAAAAACTAATTTAAGAAACTATTATTAGTTTTTTATTACTAAATTAAATACTAATTAAGAACTATAATTTTAGAAGATATATTAGTATAAGTATAATTAATATAATAAGATAATAATAAATATAGTTAATTAAAATATAAAATTTAGTTCCCTTTTAATAGAATCTTACTTAAGTAGTATAATTAAGTCTAGTTATAATTTTAAGAATAATATCTTTATAAAGACTATAATAAATCTATTAGAGAATAATACTATTATAAGCTATAATTTATATATAATATATACCTAAGTATCTATAAGCTTAAGCTTATAAATAACTAAAAATATTTAAATCTAATCTATTAGAAAAGTAGCTATATATATTTACTTTTTAATATATTAGAAATAAGCTATTAACTTAAATATTAACTCTTTAAATACTATAAAATTAATAGATTTTCTTAGATCTATTATATTAACTATATTTAATACTTTAAGTTATATAATTAAGGTTATTAATAATAAAGACTTTATAAGTACTTTAACTAATCCTATTTAAATAATAGATATAATAAAAAATAACTCTTTATTTTAGTTAAAGGGAAAAATAGTTAGCTTATACTTAACTATTAAATATATTATTAATATTTTAAGTTATCTACTTTAAATTATAAGCCTAAATAAAAGTATTATAATATAATAATATAAATAAAATAGTTACTTAAAAGATTATTAATAATATTTAAATAGTTTTATATTTAGATAAATATACTTATAATAAAATACTTAAGTCTATTATATTTAAAGATAGTAGTAAGTAAGTTTATAATTTAAATAAATTTAATTAAATAGATAAAATATAGATAATTATAATATAACTTAATAAATTATCTTTAATAATATAAAGTATATATTAAGCTATTCCTATTAAAAAGATATTATTATAAATATAAACTTATTAATAATATTAAGAATTACTTTATTAGTATAAACTTAGATAAAGTAAGAAAATATAAATAAATATTTAAATATAATACCTTTAATTAAGATATGTAGAAGACTTTTATAAGTCTAATTTTATTATTTTTCTTAATATTATTTATAAATTTAATATTAAGTAGTAGTAATTAAAAATATAATTATAATTAAATATATATTTATATCTTAATATTAAAAGTTAATATATTTATAATAATATTAAGTAGCTTATATAAGACTTAATATAAAGCTTAGTAAAAGATTTATTTATAATAAAAACTCTAATATAAATAATTAAAGTATATAAATAATTTATAATACTATTAATTAAAAAAGTACTTTAAGCTTTAAATATAATAAAAATAATAAAAGAAAAGATAAGATAGTAATATATCTTTAATAATTAAGACTAACTTTATTTAAATATATAATTTATAAATAATATATATTTTAAGTTTTTTAAATTAAAATTATAATAAAAATTATTATTAATTTATTTATAAAATTTTATAATAAATTTTTTATTAAATAGAATAATAATAAATAATTTTATTATTTATTATATTATTATAAATTAAATAATTTTTTTAAATAATAATATTAAAATTAATATTATACTATAATTATATATAATATTATATAATAATTATATATATATATATATATTATAATTAAAATATTAATTAATATATAAAAATTAATATAAAAATTAATATTTAAAAAATTTATAATTATTTATATTTATATTTAATTATTTATTATAATTAAATTTAAATTTAAATAATTATATAATAATATAAAATAATAATTAAAAAAATATAAATAATTATAAAATAATTATAAATTAATATTATATATACATAATAATATAAAATAATAATTAAAAAAATATAAATAATTATAAAATAATTATAAATTAATATTATATATATATATATATATTAATTTATAATTATTAACTATATATAAAACTTTAAATTAAATTAAGTTTTTTTTTTATATAATTTAAAAATACTTAAATTATTAATTAATTATAATTAAAATTAAATAAATAATAAATAATTATAATTTAAAAAATAATTAATATAAATAATTTAAAAAATTTATTTATAAGAATTTATTAAAATTTATTAAGATAAAAATTATAAAATATAAATTATACTAATAATTAATATATATAAATAAAAAAGTAATAAAATTTATATATAAAATATTATTATTTATAAAAATTATAATATTTTAATTATATTATATTAAATAAATATTAATAAAAATTAAAGATTTTTATAATTATAAAATAAATAAAATAATTATAAATAAATATAAAAACTTAATAAATAATAGTTTTTATTATTAAGAATTAAATAATTTATTTAATTTTAATATATTAAATAATTAAATGTTTTTTTAATTAATTATTATAAATAATTTTAGTAGATAATATATATTAAGTTAAGAAATCTTTATTAAAAAATATTTTAAGTAGAGAATAATAAAGTAATTAAGATAATTTAAATATTAATTATTTTATACTAGAGCTTAATATAATCTTATTAAATTTATAAAGGATAGTCTTTCTACTATTAAAATTTCTTCTTTATATTTAATTTATATAATGGAGAGGAGTTTATAGTTAATAAATATTTAACTTACTTAATTTACTTATATTTAATTAGACTCTCTAAGGAGTTAAACTCTCTTATTATATTAATATAAATCTTTTATCTATATATTTTATTTTTTTAATAGTTATTACTAGATTAAATATTAGTTATTTACTTAGTTAACTTAGTACTAAATAGTTAAACTTATATATTATAACTCTTTTCTTTATAAATTATTCTACTATTACTTAATATTAGTATTATTATTTATTTTTTAATAATTAATATTTAAATACTAGATACTATTTCTTTTACTATATTATTAATATATTAAATATATAATTTTATTAATATTATTATTATTATTATAAAATAAATTAATAAAATATAATATAAAAAAATATTAAAAAAATAAAATTATATTTAAAAATTAATATAAAGTAATTATAAAGTAATTATAAAGTAATTATAAAGTAATTATAAAGTAATTATAAAGTAATTATAAAGTAATTATAAAGTAATTATAAAGTAATTATAAAGTAATTATAAAGTAATTATAAAGTAATTATAAAGTAATTATAAAGTAATTATAAAGTAATTATAAAGTAATTATAAAGTAATTATAAAGTAATTATAAAGTAATTATAAAGTAATTATAAAGTAATTATAAAGTAATTATAAAGTAATTATAAAGTAATTATAAAGTAATTATAAAGTAATTATAAAGTAATTATAAAGTAATTATAAAGTAATTATAAAGTAATTATAAAGTAATTATAAAGTAATTATATAATAATAAATAATAAATATAAAATAAATATTTAAAAATATAAATATAAATAATTATATAAAATAATATAATATAATAAAAATAATTAAAAGAAATAATAATTATAATATATATATAATTAATTAAATAATATTTAAATAATTATATAAATAATAAATTTAATTAAATTTAATTTTATAAAATAAATAAATATTTTAATTTTTTTTTATTTATTATTAATTTTTTTTATATTTTATTTTTTATAATAAAATATAATTATAATAATTTATAAATAATAAATATTAATATATTTAAATAATTTTTTTAATATTAATTACTTTAAATAATAATAAATTTTATATATATTAAAAATTATTTTTAAATATAAAATAATATTAATAATATTAATTATTAAATTTTATTTATAAATTAAATTAAATTATATATATTAATTTAATATTTAACTATATATATATATTTATTATAGTTCTTAAAATATTTCTTTTTTAAATTATTTTATATACTTCTTACTTTTCTTATCTAGTACTTATTTTCTAAAATTCTTAAGTTTATTTATTATTTTAGTTACTTAGTACTTATTTTAGTTACTTAATAATTATTATCTTATATATATAAGTACTAGTAATTCCTCTCTTAAAATTTCTTTCCTTATATTTCTCTTATAAATTAGATATTACTAATAGATAAGACTTTAAAATCCTAATTTATTACTTCTATACCTTATAATTATAATAATATTATTAGAAAAAATTATTAAAAAAAATTAAATATTAATAATTATTAATTAAATTAAAGAATAATTTTATTAAAATTAAGTTTTAATTATAATAGTTAATTATATATATAATTTAAATTATTTTAATAATATTTTAAATAATAAAATATTAATATAAAGAAAAATCTTAATTTTAAATAAAATCTTAAAAAAAAATAATAATTATAAAATAAAAATTAATTATTATTAAAATAAATTTATAAAAATTTTATAAGTAATAATTTTTTATTAAAAATTTAAAAAAAATATTTTAATTTTAATATAATATCTTTTTAAGTTATATTATATAATTTTAAATAAATACATTAATAATTAATAATAAAATAATATAAAATAAATATAAATATAAATATCTATAAAATAATTTTTAATAATTATAAATAATATAAAATATTTATAAAGTAATTATAAATAATTATAAAAAATATTTATAAAGTAATTATAAATAATTATAAAATAATATAAAATATTTATAAAGTAATTATAAATAATTATAAAATAATATAAAATTTTTATAAATAAATTATATTAATTTTTTTTATTAACTTTAGTTATTTATTTAATATATAATAAAAAAAATAATAAAATTTTGTATAAATAATTAAAAATAATTAAAAAATTTTTAAATTTTAAATTTTAAATAAAAAAATATAATAAATATATAATTTAATTATATTATAATAACTTTATTAAGTTTATTAAATATAAACTAATAATAATATTTATAAGATTATAAACTTATAAGCTTAATTTTTTAATATTATATTATATATTTATATAACTAATAATCTTTTTATATCTTTAAAAGATTATAATTTAATATTTTAATTAATAATATATATTAAGTAAAAAGAAGAAGAAAGAGTAGATAGATTAATAAATTATTATTTCTATTAAACTTAAGATAATAATAATTATAAGATAAAATATACTTATAATTTAAAAAGACTAAAAAGTTATAAGATTATATATTATAACTATATAGTTTACTCTACTTATAAAGAATTAACTATAGATATTACTTTCTAGAATTCTCTAGTATTTATATTATAATAATTTTAATTTAATTGTTTTATATAACTTAATTATTATTATATATTACTTTATTCTTAAACTTCTTTACTAATAATTTAGTACTCTTTTATAGTAGTAATAAAATTAAAGGGATAGCTATAAGTAGTACTAGTAATCTCTAAGAAAAAAAGCTATATAAAGTCTTTATATTATCTTTAGAAGCTAGGGTATTATTACTAGTAATATCTTTAAATATTATAGAGGCAGTTGTAAATAGACCTTTAAGTATAAATATTTCTATAATTAGCCTTAGTATAAAGGATCTTAAGTAGATTATTTTAAAGTCTATTACTAACTTACTAATAGAGTCTAAAGATATAAGACTTCTACTTATTATTATACTTAGACTATCTTATTTTAATATTAAGCCTATAAATTCTATTATATCTAAATTAGCTATTAGAGCTTATCTAGTAAAGGTAGTAATAAGTTTATCTCTATTTAAATCTTTACTTATACTTTTAAGTAAAAATATTTAGGTACTAACTATAAGCTTATTAATTATATTTAAAGATACTAGTATTCTACCTAATATTATACCTAAACCTCTAGGACTTAAAGTAGAATCTTAGACTTTACGTTAGTAAATCTAAAATAGCTTTTTTTTTAACCCTAGGGGCCCTAGGCTAGCCCTAGGAGCCTAGGGCTAAATAGCTAGATAGCCGGCCTTAAAGAGCCTAGGGCTAGTATTATAGGTTCCTAAGGCTCCTAGGGCTAGCCTAAGGCTAAAAAGGAAACCCCCCTATAATGCTTATAGCGGCCCTTAAAATAGTATTATAGCTTAATTTAAAAGTCTACTTTAGAGTCTAAGCGTACTTCTTTAAGGCTTAGATATAATATATAAAGTATTTTATTTATTATCTTATCTACTACTATCTATCACTACCTAGCATGTCGCTGCTAGTATACCCCTATATAGAAATCGGCCGAATCGTGCGATTCTAGGCATTAAAATCTTATGGCGTTAGGGGTGCCCCCGGAGTACCCCTACTGAGCATGCCTATCAATCCCAAATATCAAAGTTTTAAGCCTAAATCACGTGACTTTTAGGGCTGTCTTAGGGGCTGTTCCAGGGGCTAGCCCCTGGAAGAATGTGCGTAATTAGAATGGTGGGGTTGGCCCTAGGAGCCTAGGGCTAGCCTGGGGCCAAGTCGGGGTCAAAAGGGCCAAAATGGAAGGCCTAGGGCCCCTAGGGCTCCTAGGGCCGGTTTTAGATTTGCTGACGTAATAGTATTTAAGTTAGCTATAATAGCTTAGCTAGTTATAATAATAATTAACTACTATAGGACTTTAGTTTAAAGTAGAATTAAGTTACTACTAATAATATAAGTAGTTAAGCTAAGTAATATTAGTATACTAAATATAGTAATAATAGTTACTTTTATACCTTAAGTATTTTTTATTTTTTATATAATAAGCTAAAAGATCTTCTAACCTCTATTTATACTAGGTTCTATAGTATTTGCCTAGTAAATAATATATATGCATAAATACCCTTAAATATTAATAATTATTTTATTATTATTATATTACTATTATTACCTCTTTTCTATTACTTATATAATATTTTTTACTTTATCTACTAAAGATATATTTTTACTTATAAGAGATATATCTTTCTTATTATTACTATTATATTCTATTTTTTATTTTTTATAGTGACCTCTCTTATATAATTTCTAAATCTAAATTAAATAACTTACTAAGGTCTTATTATAGTTAAATAACTCCTAATATTACTCTATACTCTAATAACTCTATATATTAGTAGGACTCTACCCCCTAATATTAATATAAGACTAAAGAGGAAGTTATTTAATAAATATATTAATTTAAACTAAATTAATAACTATCCCCTATATAGAGTAGCTAGGATATATAGAGTTAAAAGATATAATTAGAGCCTTCTTTATCTACTTAATAATAGAAGACCTTACTATTATAATTTAAAGCTCTTAAATAAAAAGCTTTTTCTATTTCTAAGGCTTTAGTAAAGTAATTTTATTTTACTCTTAATAATATTACCTCCTTTATTAATTCTACTCTACTTAAGATCCTACTAGGACTAGTAGCTATTTAAAAAACTATATTTCTACTTTAAAAAATAATTAAATAAATTATAGGGTAGTTTAATAAGTATTAGCTATTTATAAATAACTTTTAAATCTTAAATTAGAAGTATCTAATAATAATAAAATATACTATTATATTATATTAGTATTATTATTTATAAGTAGATCCTAGAGCATCTAAGGGCTTTAGAAAGAAGGTAAAGAAGCTATATATTACTAAATCCTATAATATAAAGCTAAAGATAGTTAAATAGTAATCTTCTTATAAGAAAACTCTTATATTAGTCTTACTATTACTCTATTAAGATAAGAAGGATAAAAAGAAGTATTTTAAGTATAATTATCTTTTTAAATATATAGACTATATTAAGCTTAATAGTTATATTTAATCTATTATAGTTAGCTAGCTTAAGTATAGCTATATAATTATTAATATTAAGAAAATCCTTACTAGTATTAAATATATAATAAATATTAAAGCCTTATTTAAAGCTAGTAGAAAAAAACTTATCTTAAATAATATCTATAATACTAACTATACTTAGTAGTTAAAAAACCTAGATATTTATATATAAAGAGTTAAAGGGTAGTAGTAGAAGTAATAAGATAATTATTTTACCTTCTTAACTAATTAAAGGATATATATAGTATTAATATTAATATAAAATATAAAGTTAATAATAGAATAAAGTATAGAACTATCTTTATAAAACTAAATAAATAATTTTTATTATTTTAAAATATTTATAATAATTAGTTTAGAGTAGCTAGTTTACTTAGCTACTAATTATTTTAAATTAAATTCTTAATAAACTAGCTAGATAAAACTACTTATTATAATTTTAAAAGAATCCTTATATTATAATATTATAGTTATTTAGCTTTAATAGATTCTACTTATTATATTAATAGCTTAAAGTAGTTCCTTTTTATAGTTATAATATAAAATAAGTTAGCTAAGTAAGTCCCCTATACTTATATATTTAGTAAGTATAAAGATAGTAATATTATCTATAAGTTCCTTAAGGTAATAAAATAGTAGTTTAGTAGTTTTAAGGGCTAGTAATTATATTAATTTAATAACTAACTTAGCTATAAAGTAAAAAGGTATATAAAAGACTTTTTAAAATCTTAAAGAAAGTAAGTGTTACTAAAGTTAATTATTTCCTATATAGAAAATATAGTAAGTAGATACTAAAATAGAATCTAGAAACTTAAGATTATAAGGCTTTATATAAGTATCTTTATACTACACTTTATTTTAGATATATTAAAATAAGATATAAATAATTTATTAAGGTAGTTATTTAAGTAGCCTCTAAGTAAAAAAATAACTATGTTATATAGGAATAGTAGGAAAATTATTAAAGTTAGACTTATTATACTTATTAATATTTATATTTTCTTCTATAATATATAATAACTAACTTAGTAGAGTCCTAGTACTATTTTATTAAGTCTACTATAAATAAAAAGGTTATAATAATAAAATTCTTATTAGCTAACTATACTACTTATATCTTATATATAAGTAATTAATAGAAGTAGTATACTATTATTATAGTTATTAACTTTAGAAGTATCTATTCTTAAAAAGCTTTTAAAGAATTTATACTTTTAAAATTTCCTAAGCTAGTTTAGTATCTTATTATTAACTAGTAAAAAAAAGAACTAGAGTTTATAAATAAAGATAAGTAGACTACTTAATTAATAAATATTTACTTATTATTTAATAAATAAGCTACCTAAATATAAGTTTAATAATAATTTAATTTATATCTATCTCTTCTATTATTAATATTAACTTTTATATATTTATCTTTAGTTATATTAAAATATATCTAGTATCTTCTATAAGTCTTACTTAAAAAAATAAATATATATATTTAAGGATTATAGATTTAAAGTATATAAAGGTATAATAAGAACCTATTAAATTAAAGAGATTTATAATATAATAAATAAACTAAGTAGGTAGATATTATAAATAAAAGAGATACTAAATAATATTAAGTCTAAATTTTATAAATTTAAAGAGTTAACAGCTACTATAAATAAGGAGATTAAAAAATACTAAGATAATAAATAAATTAAACTTCTATAAATACTTACTAGCTCTATTAAATAGTAGAGAGTATAATAAGCCCTTAAAGAACTTTATATAGAGGTTTATAGACCTAAGAATATAAAGTTAGTAGTAAGATAGAAGTAAAAAAGTAATAATAATAACTATTAAAGTAAAAATAAAAGTTAAACTTATATAAAGCTTTAAAAAGTAGCCTTAAGATATAGTTTAAATTAAATAGTACTTACTATATAATATATAATATATTCTAAGTAATAATAATAAGAGTTAAGAGTAGTAATAGTAAGGTAATATATATCTCTATAATCTAAGGTAAGATTTAATATATATATAATAGAGATATATTCTATAAAGCTTAATATTAGCCTTAGATATAAAAAATAAAAAATACTTAAAGTATAAAAGTATTTATAATAGTAGGTATATCTATAATAAGTATAGTACTAGTAATAGAAATTCTATTTAATAATAGTTAAATAATTTAGTTATTAATTATTATTACTAGGCCTAGGATAAAAAGTATAGAATATAAAGTAATAGTAACTAAGCTAGTACTTAATACTATATTAAATAATTTTAAAGATATTAGAGTATTTAATACTATAATAACTAAGGCACTAGTAGTTAATATAATACTAATAATAAATATATTATTTAATAGTACTTAAATAATTTAGTTATTAATTTTTATAGCCTATCCTAGTAATAATAGTATAGAAGGTAATATAATTAGTATAAAACTTAAGCCTATAACTAGAATACTTAGATTAGAAGAGATTAGTATACTAGCTATTATAATTAAAGATACCTCTAAAGTAAGACTTATACTAGTAATTAATATAGCTTAAGAGAGTAACTAAGTTACTTAGTTATTAATAATAACTACTTAACTAAAATTATAGCTCTTAATAATAATATTATTCCTTACTAGCTTCTATAGGCTCTTTATATCTTATATAGGATCTTTATTTATAATACTTATACTATTTAACTTTATTAGCTCTATAGAATAATTTAGGGCCACTACTTATTTAATATTAGTATTAGTATTACTAGAAGAGTTATATATTTCTATTACTTCTTAGCTATTACTAGACTTAAGATTTAAGCTTAATATTACTCTTTACCTAGAACCTCTAGTAGAGCTATTAATAGAATTAATACTTATATTTATATTATATTTAGGATCTCTACTTAGGCTAACCTATAAATTAGGCTTTAAATATTATCTAGGTTTTCTATTTTATATCTTATTAGGACTATTACTATTACTAGTTTAAGAGTTACTATTTTTACTATTATTAAAGCTTTATAGCCTAGGACTTAATCCTTTTCTAGGGGTCTTTTAAGGTTAAGACGCACTTTAAGTCTAAGTAATAGTAGACCTTAGTATTAATTTAAGTATTAAATCTTTACTAATATTTATTACTTAAGGGCTAGGATCTAGTATAGGGCTTAGTAAGTTAGTATAGATAATACTATAGAAAGTTAAGGATCTACTATAGTAATAATAGACCCTAATACTATTTATAGTACTAATACTCTTAAAGGGTTATAGCCTATAAAAAATGCATCTATATAATTATTAAAGGAAGATTATAAGTTCTTAACTTACTAAGGTAGGGTAATAAAAGAGTAGTATAAGTTATTAATTTCTAGCTTATATTAATCTACTTTCTATAAGAGTATTAGTTTAATATAATATTAATATAAAGATATTATACCTATATTTACTATTATTTTCTATAGTAAATATAGGAGGTCTATAAAGTTATATAGCTTAGTAGTTTCATTAATATATTAAAATATTAAGGAATTAAAATATAATCCCTTAATTATTAATAATTCTTTAGGAGTAAAGGTAAGTATTAATATTAAATATATTAAATATATAATACCCCCCTTATTTAGTACTACTATAATATTATAGAATTTAATATAAATAAAAGGAGATATATTAATATAGTTAATATTAGCTAGTTTAATAATAAATATAATTAAATACTTATAATATAAAACTTCTAGATATTATAGTACTTAGAAGAAGGCTAGAATTCTAAATTATATTTAATAAAATAACTAAAGAGTAACCATAGGCGTGAATAGTAATATAATATTAATAGTTAATATAAGCTTTTAAAGATAAGAAAAGTAAGGCTAGTAAAGCTTCTTTACTATAAAGTAGAGAGGACTATAGGTTAAAAAGTAATAATTTAAAGAAGTAACTACTAAGACTAATAACTATAGCTATTATTATAATTAATCTTTTTAAAGTTAAGTCTTAAGCTATATAACTCTAGTAGTAGTTCTTATATATATTATTATTATAAAGGAACCTATAAATAATTAATATTATTATGCTTTATATAAGTAGAGTTATGCTATCCTTAATAATACTTAGGTAAGATGTATCTATATTTAGTTTTAACTAGTAGTAAATATTAATATTACTAATAATAAGCTAATAGGATCCTTAGTTAATTTCCTATAAAGAGTAAGAATTAGATATTAGTTATTATAAAATAGAAACTATAATTATATTATATCTTTAAGAAGATTTATATACTAAGGGTAAAGGTCTAGCTATAGAAGTATTTAATATAACTATTAAATACCTACTTATAAATTACTTATATAGTCTTAGAGAGACTATAATAGTATAAATAGAAATAATATAGCTTATATTTAAAAATAGAATTAGTTTTAATACTAAGAATAATATAAGAAAAGTCTATATATTCTAATTAAAAAATAAAAAAATTAATAGGTAGGAAAGTAGAATCTATAATAATTATAATATATAAAAATATAGCTAATATAATTAATATAAACTAATAAAATTAATAGTAGTATAGTATTATAACCTTAACTATTTTATTTTATATTTATAGTATATAGCTTATAGAGGCTATAAGTAAGTAATATTAGTTAAAAATATATATAGCTATAATTCTTTATTTATATTATAAAATAGTATATTAAGCTATTTTTATATATATACCTATAAATCTTATTACCTCTAATAATATATATTTAGAGGAAGTTAAGCTAGTTTAATATTAAGATATATATAGTATATTATTACCCTTAGAGATTTAATAAGCTTTTATCCTAGTATTAGGTCTAAGCTTTAAGCTAATTTATTATATAAGTCTAGTTATATAAGAGTAATAAGACTATCTAGTAAGAGAGATTATATAGAGTAAGAACTCTCTTCTTTAATAGTTTAGAGCTACTACCTTTAGTTATAATAGACTTTCTAGAGCTATTAATAATAATTACCTTATTTAATACTACTATAATTAAGTTACTACTAATCTCTACTAATAGTTATTACTAATAAGATAGGAGACTAAATTATTTCTATAATATATTAAAGCTAATTTTAAAGTATAGGTAATATTATCTAAAACTATATTTATTATAGCTTAAGGTCTTAGAGTTATAGTAAAGCTAAATACCTTAGTTATATATTTTAATATAATACTTATACTTAGCTTAACTAAGTAGGAATATTTAGTTAATAGAGAGTTAAGAGATACTTAATAGAAATTAAGACTATAATATATTTATATAAATTCCTTTAAGTACTACTTAAAGGGAAGTAAATAATAGAATAAGGATTATAAGTTATATAATTATATAAAATATATTAATATTAATAGTAAGAATATAAGCTATAGAGACTTAGCTCTATCCTTTATATTAATTATAAAACTAAGATAGTAGATAGTAGAAATACTAGATATAATAGAATTAAGCTTAATCTTAAGATACTTTTTATATTTATTTTATAGTTTAGTTACTTTAATATATTTATTACTTATACCTATAAACCTTTTAAATTAAGGGTAAAGTATTTTATAAAGATTAAAGTCTCTACTACCCTCTTTAGCTTTAACTATTAAGGGTCTTAATATTCTTAATATTATTAAATTATATTAAATTTAATATTATTTATTATAAGTAATCTTATTAATTTAAGGTAGTAGATTAGCTACGCTATTTAATACTTTATTTTAATTATAAATACTAGAATTTAAAGAGTAAAGAGTAAACTAACTTTCTAGAGGCTAATATAAAAACTTAAGGTCTTATATTAATAAGTTTTATTAAGTAAATAAAAATTACTTAAGTAGAGCTAGGCTACTAATAAGAGGTAAAATATATACATTATAATTAAAGGTTATTAAAAGGAAGCCTAAAAGAAGGCTAACTTTTAGTATAAAATTAAAAGAGTATTATTTACTAAGCTTATAACTTACTATAATACTAGTTTAATATTAGTAGAAAAATTAAAATTCTATACTAAATAGTAAAGACCACTAAAGATTAGTAAAGAAATTATTATTAAACTTTATATTAAAGGTATATCTTCTTGTATCTAGACTATATTATTTATAATTCACTTTTAGTATCTATAACTAATTATTATAGTTCTTAAAACACTTCTTTTCTAAATTTCCTTATATCCTTTTTACTCTTCCTACCTAGCACTTATTTTCTAAAATTCCTAAATTTATTTATTATTTTAGTTACCTAGCGCTTATTACTTTATATATATAAGTATTAGTGATCTCTCTCTTAGAATTTCTCTTCTTATATTTATCTTATAAATTAGATATTACTTATAGATAAAACTTTAGAATCTTAATCTAATACCTTTATATCTTATAATTATAATATTATAAATACTATTATTATAATTTAATATTATTAACTCTACCTTATTATTACTAAATTTTTTAATATAAACTTTTTCTTAATATTAAAATTTTTAAAAATAATTTATTTATACCTTAATACCTCTTTTAATATAGGTGATTTTATAAGATTTATTTTAATTAATAAAAGTTCTTTTACCTTTATTTTAGGCCTATAAAACCCTATTTTAATAAATATTATTAATAATATTATAAAAATCTTTAAGGAAGGAACTAAGGTTTCTTAAAATATAATTAATATTTAGACCCTTTTAATAACTCTAGCTTAATATTAGGATTATATTATTATTATTTAAATTAAGAGGGACTAGATATTAAAAGATTTCTAAGATATTAATTAAATTTTAAAAATCTTAAAGGCTAAAATTTAAGATCTTTAATTCTATATTAAGTAGTTTTAATAGAGTCTTTAATAAGCTTAATAAATTACCTCCCTAGCTTTAATAATACTTAATTTTTATATGTTTAACTAAATATCTAGACCTACTTAAATTTAATAGAAAATAAGATAATTTAAAGGAATTTAAATTTAAACTTTAATAAAAGCTTTAGATAAATAAGGATTAATTTCTTTTAAAATATAATAAATTAGCCTATACTTTCTTTTAATGAGTAAATAAAGTTATAACTTAATTTTTATCTTAAATTAATAAGCTAAAGAATCTTATTATAATTCTTAATATAAATTAGTTTTATACTATTTTAAAATTAAACTTTAAGGACCTTAATTATAAGAATATAGCCTAGAAGAAAATTATTATATTTAAATAAATAAATATTTTTTTTTAAATACCTTACTAACTTCTAATATTAGATTAGAGATATAAAGTATAATAAAACTAACTAATATTTTTATTTTTAAAATAATTTTAATAAGGAGCTCTAAAGTTACTTAGTTATTATAAATATTAAGACCCTTACCTTTAATTAACTTATTATTAAATATTAGCTCTTAGATATATATTATTATCTTATTATACTAGCTATTCTCTTTATATATATTATTATAATAATAATAATTATTATTATTATTATTACTAGAAATTTACTTATTATCTATATATTAATTTATAACTCTAATATTATAATAGACTTCTTTATAATAAATCCTTATTTTTATATTAACTCTTAGGGCCTTTTAATTACTTAAGAATAATAGTATTATATTAATAATATCTTATATCTTTATTATAGTAATCTAGGCTACTTAGTTAAAAATTATAAAAAAAAAATAGGCTTAGATTATTTATAATATTTAAGTTAACTTTATTAATTTTATTTTTATACTAACTACTTCCTTTAAATAGAGAAAAGCTTAGTCTCTATATATTATTATATATTAAGACTCCTTAATTATATTTAAATTTTAGTATATTTTTTAATATTTAATAAGAAGCTATTATTTAAAAAGATTTTTAAAAATTATCTTATATTTAGATATATTCTTAGATATAAAGATAATAAAGTTTTTATAATTTAACTCTTTAATATTAATATTATTATTAATTATCTTAATATAATTTATATAAAAATTAATTCTTTTTCTTATTTTAACCTTAAAATATCTTAATAACTAAAAGGCTTTAATAATTAATTAATTACTATAAGCCTTATAACTTAATATATTTAAATTTAAATTATTATTTTAAGATATTTTATTAATTTAATAATCTTTTCTTAATTTTTTTATTTAATAAACTTATTATTCTTAGGCTATCTTAGTTAAAATAGTATTAATATTATAGAATAAGTAGTATACCCCTACTTAATTATACTAAAAGGTATATAACCCTACTATATTTAGTAAGATCTTAGTATATAGCTATATAATACAGAACACTATAATAATTACCCCTTTAAAAGAGAATAGATTATTGTTAGAACCTAACAGGTATGATGTAGTGCATGCCTACAAGCATACATCCTAGAACGGGCTTGGCACCAATTCACGTGAGGGTTCAAATGGTTTAGGGTTTGAATCATATAAACCGCTAGGTCAAATAGTTTATTAAATAATTCATTTAAACCACAAAGAGTTTAAATAGTTTATAGATTAAATCTATTAAATTAGATAATCTTAATAGACTTTCCTATATTTATATAATTAAGGCTCTTACCCTATAGTTTAGATCTCTTTATATTTAATTTAATAGTTAAACTAATAATTATTCCTAGCTTTTAAAGACTTAATTTTATATTACTAAGTAATATAAGGTTATACCTTAGCTTACTCTATTCCCCTTTACTCTTTAATTATTTATTTTCAGAATACTCACGACATTAGTTCATAATAATTATGTGCCCTTATATTAGGTAAGTCTAACCTATTTATATAAGTACCTCTAAGTAATGACCCTATAAGCTAGGCTATAACTATAGTAGGAATAACTTAAGTAGCCTAACCTAAACTAGCTATCTAGTTGTATAGATCCTCTAGAAAATAGTAGGAAATTTAGTAAATACTAGGAATTAAACCTATGCTATTACTACTATTCTATTATAGAATAAGTAGTATACCCTTATTTAATTATACTAAAAGGTATATAACCCTACTATATTTAATAAGATCTTAGTATATAGCTATATAATATAGAAAATTATAATAATTAAATTATAATTTATTTATATTTTAAAAGAAACTTAATCTCTTTAGAAATATTATTATCTAATAATTTTAAGCTTAAGATAATCTTTATAACTTTTAATACTTAAGTACTTTTTTTTATATCTTTTATATCTTAAATTTTTTTAGAAATCTAACTTATTAATACTATTCTCTTTATTTATTTTATAAAATAACTTAAAATTAAACTCTTCTTAATTATTATATAAGATATTAAGAAGGCTTTAATTTTAAAGACTTATATTAACTTAGTTATTATTTTTTCTCTAAAATATTATAACTACTTAAGTATCTTTTCTTAAAATAAGATAAATAAGTTATCCTCTTATAAATTTTATAACTATTAAAATTTAAGCTTTAATTTAGTAAGGAACCTAGTTATAACCTTTTTTATAATATATTCTAAGATAAGCTTAAGGTCCTTAAAAAATTTAAATTCTTAAATAAGAGTTTAGTTAAAGACTTTATTTAATTAAGCTTTTTATTTATTACTTTTTTTATACTTTTTATTTATAAGTCTAGTAGAGGCCTCCACCTTTATATAAATTATAGGGCCTTAAATATTATTATAATAAAAAATTAATACTTACTTTTTTTAATTTAAAAGACCTTTATTTAAATTTATTATATAAAGTATTTTATTAAGCTTAATATTATTACTACCTTTAATAAAATTTAAATAGTAATAAATAAAGAATAAAAGATTATCTTTTAAACTTATTATAATTTATATAAATTTTTAATTATATTTTTTAAGCTTATTAATATCCTATTAACCTTTTAAGGATATATTAGTAATATTTTTTATAAATATCTTAATAACTTTTATATTATTTATATTAATAATATCCTAATCTATAGTAATATTAAGGTAGAATATAAAAAATATATTTAAAAGGTCTTAAAATAACTATATAAAATAAAGCTTTAAATTAATATTAATAAATATATCTTCTTAATTATTAAAGTTAAGTATCTTAGCTTAATTATTATTATTTATAAAATTTAAATAAACCTAGAAAAAGTCTTTACTATAATAGATTAGTTATTTTTAAAGGATATTAAAAATATTTAAAGCTTTTTTAATTTTATTAACTTCTATTAATAATTTATTTAAAGGTTTTTTATTATTATTAGCCCCCTAACTAAGCTTATTAAAAAAGATTAATTTTTTATTTAGATCTTAAAGTACTAAGCTATCTTTAATAACTTTAAGAAAGTTTTTATCTTAGTTTTAATCCTTCTTTATCTTAACTTAGAAAAGAAAGTTATTATAGAAATTAATATCTTAGATTATATTATTACTAAGGTTTTATCTTAATATAATAATTAAGGATAATTTTAATTAGTTATTTACTTCTTTATTAAAATACTTTTAATAAAATATAATTATAAGATTTATAATAAAGAACTCTTAATTATTATTTAAGTATTTAAAGTCTAGTATTTAAAATTAAAAAGGATTAAAAAACTTATTAATATTATTTCTAACTATAAAAATTTAGAGTATTTTATAAATATTAAGCTCTTAAGTTATTACTAAGTCTAATAATTAAATTTTTTTTAAATTTAACTTTAAGATTACTTACTGCCTTAAAAGCTTAAATAAATAAGTTAATATCTTTATTTACTAGTTAAAGGACCTTTCTAAGAGAAAAAATAATAAATATTATAAATATTAATAATAAATTATTTTAAAGCTTAAAAATATTAATATTAAACTACTACTAAAAATAATATTTAGCTCCCTTAAATTAAGCTTTAATTTAAAAGATAAATTTAAAAGACTTAATTTAAATAATTTAATTTAAATTATTTATATAAGAAGTAAATAAATTTAGAAAATCCTTACTATACTTATCTCTAAAAATTAAAAGATAGAAAGGTTCTCTTTATTAAAATATAAAGCCTAAGAAGGTCTTATTTATTATAAAAATTAGCTTTTTATCTTAAATAATAAGAAACTTAGGCTATAGTTAATTTAAAAAGGTTATAATATTTTTATTACTAGCTATTTAAGAAGGGTAAAGACTTATAAAATTTTAAATTATTATTATTATTAGCTAGACCTTTTTATTAATATTAAAAAATTTATTTAGAATTATTATTCTTACTTATATACTAAAGTTTCTAAAGAGTATTATTAGAATATCTTAAAATTTCTAAAAGTCTTTAATTACTATTAGTTATATATCTTTATAGATTTTATTATAGTATTATTATTAAATAAAGATTATTTTAATTAATAATATTCTAAAATTCTAGTTATAATAGATTATCTTATTAAAAAAAAGATATATATCCTTAGAGACTTTATTATTATTAAAGATATTACCTTAATATTCTATATTTTTATATAAAAGGATTATAATTTACTATCTTTTATTATTATAAATTAAGATACCTAATTTAAAAGCTACTTTTAATATAAACTTTATTTATAAATAGATATTAAAGTTAACTTATTTATTATTATTTTTCTTAAAATTAATAGCTAAATAAAGAATATTAATATAATTATAGAATAATATCTTTAAATTTTTTATAACTTTTTATAGGATAACTAGGCTAAATAGTTATTTTTAGTTAAATTTATAACTAATAACTACTTTTTAGAAATAATCTTATATACTCTTTTTTTTATTAACTTAAGTTAATATTTATAAATAGGATTAAAATTTAAATCTTATTAAACTAACCTTATTAATAGTAAAGAGATATAAGATTAATTTAAAATAAACTTATTTATTAAAAAATTAAATTAAGTTAATAAGATTTTTTAAAAATAAATAAAGCTTATCTAAGCTAGCTTAAAAATTTTTATTAATAAATATTATTAGCTAGCCTTTAGATATAGAATTAAAAATCTTATTTAATTTAATACTTAGAACCTCTAAACTCAATAGCCTAATAAAAAGTTTTTAAATAAATTTAAAGGGCTATTTTTTATTATTTAATTTATTAAATTTTTTTAATCTACTATTTAGAGCTTCCTTTAGACTAATTTTATTATAATAATTTTTATACTAATCTTTTTAAGTTTATTATTAATAATTTTCTTTTAAATTAAATACCTCTTATATTCTATCTTATAATTAATCCTTAAGGTAATAAGTATTACTCTATAATAATTATTTTTAATTTTAAAATAAGATACTTTTATCTAGAATTTAATATATAATAAAAGAGTTTTGATAGGCCTTTTTAAGAACTTTTTAAATATATTTAAAAATTTACAGCTATTTTAAAAACTTTTTTCTTTTAATATCTTAATTATTTAAGTTATAAAATTTAAGTTATCTTTAAAGCTAAATCTAAAAACTTTAATAAATTAAATAACTTTAATTTTAATATAAAAACTTTAAGCTAGACTTTAATAATAATAATAAAAATCTCTTCCTCCTAGTAGAGTAGGACTAAGTATTTATTTAAAAATATAAATATTAAAGAGGTATTATTATAATTCTTAAAATACTTTTTTTTAAATCTTTTTATATTCTTTTTACTCTTTTTACCTAATACTTATTTTCTAAAATTCTTAAATTTATTTATTATTTTAATTACCTAGTACTTATTACCTTATATATATAAGTACTAGTAATACCTCTCTTAGAATTTCTCTCTTTATATTTATCTTATAAATTAGATATTATTTATAGGTAGGACTTTAGAATCTTAATTTAATACCTTTATACTTTATAATTATAATACTAATAGGGACCTTTACCTCTAAAGGAGCTAGGAGATATTTAATAAAGCTTTAAAGCTTATATTTAATTCTATACCTAATATATATTAGTCTTTCTAGGGTTATAGGTATATAATATCTTTTAATTTCTATTAATTTATTATATATATTATAACTACTATTAATAAAAAGGCTATAGTTATAATCTTAAGCTTTATAATAAAAAGTATTATAATACCTTAAGTTATAATATTTAAGATAAGCTAAAGGATTTATAAAATAATAATAATTTTAAGAAGCTAATTTATTTTACTTTTATCCTTAATATCCTCTTTCTTATAAATTAAATCCTTTAATAGATATATTACTTCCTTATAATAATTCTTAATAATATTATATATAGTAACTAAATAAGTTACTAACTTACTATTTAATAGCCTATAAAAATTAATAAATAGTAGTCCCCTTATATTTATATATAATAAATAAACTAATATTTAACTATAAGTTTCTAATTATATATATAAATATATAAGTATTAGCTTTACTTATATCTTACTTATCTCTTAATTACTAAGAACTCTAGTTATAGCTAGATTCTCTATATATAAAAGTTTTATACTATAGTTATTAATCTTATTTAAAATTATCTTAATGTTCTTAATAACTATAATATATACCTATTATACTTTACTAACACTATATAATAGAATTACTAAAGATTACTTAAAGATATAAAATAGTAGTAGTAAGTATAAATTTTTATTAAAGAATTAATTATTAAGGATTTTATTATTATAAAGCATACGCCCTTTAAGCTTATTAGAATAAAATAAGGTAATATAATATATTCTACTTATTTATACTAGTATAGTATTAATATAATATTTATAATAATTAACTATTAATATTAAGCTACTTTAATAGCTACTAGTTATTATAATTATTCTCTCTTTTAAATATTAATTTATTAGTATAAAGCTTTTATTATATATACTTATACTACTAATATAGTTTTAAGAGAAGGTAATTCTATTAATATAAAGCTTATTAAAAACCTTTAAAACTTAGTAAGAAAAGAAAGGAAAAGAGCTTTTTATATAAAAACGTATTTTAGTATTATTTATTATATAGTTTAATTATATAATATATTTATAACTCATAGATTATTTATTATTATAATAGTAACTATATTAAAGGTAAGTTATTATATAATAACTATATAATATAATTATAATAAATATATTATTAATATTAATTCTATCCTTTTTTTCTTTTTTTAATAATAAATATACTATTATAAGTACTCTTTATATTAAAGTATTATATTACTTTAGACTAATATTAATAATTCTAAAGTTATTATTTATTATATTAATAAGTTCTTTATATATTATATACTATATATATACTTATAGTTAGTAGTAGACTTTTTATATATAAATTACCTTTAAATATTTAAAATTTATATTTAATTAGTAGTATTATCTTATTTATAATATAAATAAATCTATTAAAGTTTATAATACTACTATGAAATAAGTTATAATTATAATTAATAATTATAACTTACTAATAAATTTAAATTCTACTTTTTTTTATTAAGAAGATAGTAATATTAATTATTATAATCTTAAACCCTTCTATATTACTTAAAGTAGCTTTATATATTAAGAGCCTTTATAAAAAAGTCTCTTAATAATATAAAGATAAGTCTTTAAATCTAAAAATATAAAATAAATAATAAGCTTAGGAGTTAATATTACTATTATAAAAAGTAAAGATATTAATAAGTAATATCTCTATTTTATATTATTATATTAACTTATTATAGAAGGTAAGCTAAATTATCCCTATATTTCTTATTTATAATATTTTTTTATTTATTTTTATTTATTTATATATATTATACTTATTTTTATTTATTTATATATATTATACTTATTTTTATTTATTTATAGATATTATACTTATTTTTCTTTATTTATATATATTATACTTATTTTTCTTTATTTTTTTTATATATACTATACTTACTGCTAACTCTCTATAAAGGGAGTTAAAGGAGTAGGAGGAAGGAAAAAAAGATAAAAAAGAAAATAAAAAGAAAGAAAAGAGGGGAGAAGAAAAAAAAATTAAAAAAAAATAAGAAAAAAAATAAGAAGAGCCTTAATAGTAAGTTAATTTTATATAATTATTATATATATTAACTACTCTTATATAAGCCTAATTATATTTTTATTTTACTTTTTCTAGTATTTAGTATTTAGAGTTTAGTATTAGTAATATTTATATTTTAAAATTATTTTCTTAATAATAAAAGTCTCTTATTTATAATATTAGATATTTTTATAACTAAAATTTATTACTTATTTACTATAGATATAATACTAATATATTAACTATAATATAATATAATAATTATAATATATAAGTCCTTTAAATACTTCTTTAATATTATTAAATTTTTTATCCTTTATTTTATTATTAACTTATAATAGGTATATAGTATTTATATTTTAATAAATAATAATACTATCCTTTTACCTCTATAATATTATTAAATATATAATTATTTATCTTTACTAGATCTTTATAATTATCTCTTTATTTTAATTAAGTATAATAGTAATATAATTCTATTATATTAAATAGCTTAATATATTATATAATTTAAGTTAGCTTCCTTTTTAGTTTCTACTATTATTATATTTATTTATTATAAGTATACTTTAATACTAGTATAGTATTAAGCTCTAATTTTAGTATTTATTAATTATAAATATTATCTTACTTAATCTATTTAACCTTATACTAAATACTTTTTTTATTTTATATTTTATTAATAATTTCTTCTACCTCCTACTATTTTTAATTATTAATAAGTTTAAAAGGCTATATAAATTTTACTAACTCTATATTATTATATATTTAGTATAGCTTAAGTAATAATATATAAAAAATATTATAAATTTAGTAATTTATAAATAATATTAAATAGTATACTTATACTCTAACTTAATCCTTTATTTTAAATAGGTTAATAAATTAATAAGATAACTTCTTATTAAATTACCTTTATTTAAGATTCTTAATTAATAGTATTATTAATTTATTTATTTTATATTCTTTTTATAAATAATTTTTATTATAATACTTTATTTATACTTTAATAGTATATTATTAATATACTTTAATTTTTTTAGTAGCTTTATAACTATTTATATATTCTTCTATTATAAATATCTCTCTCTCTAAAGAACTATTCTTAATTTTTTAATAAATCTTAAGGTAGTAATTATATATTATATAGAATAATAAGTAACTAATACTACTATAATAATTATTATTATATATAAATTTAGTAATAAGTAATAGCTTAGCCTAGTTAACTTACTCTAAATTTATAAATATATATAAGAAATCTTCTAATATTTAGTTTTACTTTTCTATTTAATTATTTATTTATAAATAAAAAGTAGTACTTATATAATACTTAATTATAATATAATAATAAATACTTAATTAAAAAGTATTAGTAAATAGAGTATTTTAATTACTTATTATATTTATTAGTATATTAAATTAGTAGAATATTTTAAAGAAGAAAAGCTCTACTAATTCTTTAATTATAATTATTTTCTTAATAAAAAGATAATAAATTATTTTTATAAATTTATTAATTATTATTAAAATAAAATTATAAATAATACTACTATACTTATCTAAAGATAATCTTATTATAAAATCTATAGTTAACTCTTATTATAGCTTTTTTAGTAAAGGTAAGAATTATAATTTCTTATAAAAATAATATTAAAGAATCTTTATCCTTTAATAAATATTATAAGTCCTAATATAACTTTATATTTATTTTATAATATTAGCCTAATAATATTTATATTATAAGAGCTCTAATATTTTTATAATACTAAAATATTTTACTAAAGGATTATTATAATATTTATTAATTAACTCTTTTTATGAAGTACTATCTTTTAATATATATAATTACTCTTTATATCTAAGGAAATCTTTTCTATTAAAAGACTAATTTATATAAGCTATATAATATTATACTATAATAATATCTTTATTTTTTTAAGAACTTTATAATTTATTTATTAAGGTCTTATAGTTTATAAATAACTTATTTTAGTAATTTTTAAGGCTTTTTATAAAAGCACTTAATAAGCTTTTTTATAATCTTTTTTAATATTATTATTTAAATACTTATAATTAGAAAAGCTATCTATAATATACTATTATTAATATATATATATAGCTTAAACTTTTCCTTTAATTATAGTAATAACTTATTTTATAAAGTTAATAAAAGAGTTATATTATAAAGAAAAGTACCTTTATAATTAAATTTTTTCAATAAAGAATTAGTAAAGTTAATTTTCTTTATATAATATATTATCTTAAAATTATATATTATAAATTTAAGTACTTAATATACTTACTATAATATTAATTCTTTTAGCTTTATAAATTTTTATAAATTATTATAAATTATTAGTATCTTAATTAAATATAAGCTTTTTTCTAAATAATATTATTATTACTTAAAAGTATCTACTATTATTAATAACTTTTAATTATATATTTTATAGTTTTACTCTACTAATATTATTTTATATAATTAGAAGGCTATAGGCTATTAATAGCTTATATTATTAAGTTAAGATAAAATACTAATAATAATAAAAGTTAATCTATTAGTTTTAACCTTAATTTTCTATATTAAATTAAAATATTATAGTAATAATNTACTTATTATATTTATTAGTATATTAAATTAGTAGAATATTTTAAAGAAGAAAAGCTCTACTAATTCTTTAATTATAATTATTTTCTTAATAAAAAGATAATAAATTATTTTTATAAATTTATTAATTATTATTAAAATAAAATTATAAATAATACTACTATACTTATCTAAAGATAATCTTATTATAAAATCTATAGTTAACTCTTATTATAGCTTTTTTAGTAAAGGTAAGAATTATAATTTCTTATAAAAATAATATTAAAGAATCTTTATCCTTTAATAAATATTATAAGTCCTAATATAACTTTATATTTATTTTATAATATTAGCCTAATAATATTTATATTATAAGAGCTCTAATATTTTTATAATACTAAAATATTTTACTAAAGGATTATTATAATATTTATTAATTAACTCTTTTTATGAAGTACTATCTTTTAATATATATAATTACTCTTTATATCTAAGGAAATCTTTTCTATTAAAAGACTAATTTATATAAGCTATATAATATTATACTATAATAATATCTTTATTTTTTTAAGAACTTTATAATTTATTTATTAAGGTCTTATAGTTTATAAATAACTTATTTTAGTAATTTTTAAGGCTTTTTATAAAAGCACTTAATAAGCTTTTTTATAATCTTTTTTAATATTATTATTTAAATACTTATAATTAGAAAAGCTATCTATAATATACTATTATTAATATATATATATAGCTTAAACTTTTCCTTTAATTATAGTAATAACTTATTTTATAAAGTTAATAAAAGAGTTATATTATAAAGAAAAGTACCTTTATAATTAAATTTTTTCAATAAAGAATTAGTAAAGTTAATTTTCTTTATATAATATATTATCTTAAAATTATATATTATAAATTTAAGTACTTAATATACTTACTATAATATTAATTCTTTTAGCTTTATAAATTTTTATAAATTATTATAAATTATTAGTATCTTAATTAAATATAAGCTTTTTTCTAAATAATATTATTATTACTTAAAAGTATCTACTATTATTAATAACTTTTAATTATATATTTTATAGTTTTACTCTACTAATATTATTTTATATAATTAGAAGGCTATAGGCTATTAATAGCTTATATTATTAAGTTAAGATAAAATACTAATAATAATAAAAGTTAATCTATTAGTTTTAACCTTAATTTTCTATATTAAATTAAAATATTATAGTAATAATACTTCTATAAACTTTTAAATTAATTATTAAAATATTTATTATATATTATTAAGTTATTTAAATAGTTTTATCTTTCTACCTTCTTTACTATCTTTTAAAAGGCTAGTAAGAGGTATAGTAATAGTAGAATAATAATAAATAAAATAATAATAAAAGTTTATAAACTCTAAAAAGACTTAAACTTCTTAATAAGTCTTTAGTCTTAGCTATTCTTTAATAGTAGTAATTCTATATAAATTCATCTCTATACTTATAAGTTATAATTAATATAATAAATTCTAAAAATTTAACTTAAGTAGTATTAAATATATACTTCTTTAAATTTATATATAATTAATATTACTAGAGTTATTATAGTACTTATTTAATATATTATTTAAATATATTATATATATTATATCTACTAGCTTAGCTTAGGCTTAATTAATATATACTTAAAAAGTAGTAGAGGTATTTATAAGCTTAAATAATATAATTAAATATTTAAAGTAACTTTAATATATATAAAATATAATTTTCTATTTATTATTATACTTAATATAAATATAGTAATATATATCTTTTAAGTTTAATTTTAAGAATCTTTTAGTACTACTTAAGTAGTTTAATATCTTAATAATAAAAAGTAATAAATATCTATTTTTTATAATTATTATATTTAGTTCTTAATAATCTATATAGAGATATAACTCTCTATCCTTTTTTAATATAAAGAGGATAAGTACTTTTATAAATAAAATAGAATATTTTATTTATCTTTTTACTAAAGTATTATTAAGGTAGTAATATAACTCTATTAGCTTTACTTTTAATAAATTATAAAAAGAATTATATAGTAGCTTTTTATTATTTAATTTAATAATATAATTTTTTTATTTTTATTTAAGTAAGATCTCTACTTTTTTATTTAAGAAGATATCCTTAAACTCTTATAATTTATAAGAAATAGTTAATATACTAAATTTATTAATTTAAGGTTATTTTATTATTATAATATAAGTATAAATTATAGTAAATACTTTTTACTTCTGTTATAAAATTTATATAAACTTAGTTAACTTATTAATCTATAGCTATTTAATATTAACTTAGTACTACTATTAATATATTAATATATTTATTATAATACTTAACTTATAAAGTATAAGTATTTTAATAATTAAATTAAAACTCTTTTAATTAATAATATAGAATAAAGAGTTATACTTTTTTTTTAACCTTAGTTATTAATAGCTTTATAGCTTAACTAATATACTTTATAATAATAAGTACTTTACCTACTTAATTATACTAATATTAGTAGGACTATATATTCTAGTTATAAATTATATTATATTATAAACTATTAAATAGCTAAGTTAATCTTAGCTTTAAAATTAATTAATCTTTTAAAAAAATAAGATATATCTTAAGTTATAATCTAGCCTTTAAGATATAAAGGATTAAGAATTTTTATTAATCTTTCTTCTTTTTACCTTATTATTATTTTAATAATAAAATAATAATATTTTTTAATCATCCTTTTTCTAATATCTCTTTCCTTTATATATAAAGTAAGTATTAATCTTATTATCTAACTTATTTATAGTATTTATAGTAGATTTAAGTTTTTAGTAGTCTTTATTTTTATTTTTATCTTTCTTAAAGTACTTTAATAATAGCTCTTTATTATTATTACTAAGATATTTTAAGATATACTTCTTTAAAAATTTATCTTTATAATTAAACTTAATAGATCTCTATTAAAATTGTTTAAAAGTCCTCTTATATATAATTATAAAAGCTAAGATATTCTTCTATATAATTTGTATATTATTAGTACTTAAGATCTCATCTTTTATATTTAAATATAGTTTATTAAAGAATATACTTATTCTAAAGACCTTTAGTAAAGGCTTTAAATAGGTTTTTATCATAATTATAAGGTATAGAGGTATTAGATTAAGATTTTAAAGTCTTATCTATAAGTAATATCTACTTTATAAGATAAATGTAAGAAGAGAAATTTTAAGAAGGGAATCACTAGTACTTATATATATAAGGTAATAAGTATTAGGTAGCTAAAGTAAGTATTAAGTAACTAAAGTAATAAATAAACTTAAGAATTTTAAAAAATAAGTACTAGGTAAGAAAGATAAAAAGGATATAAAGAAATTTAGAAAAAAAGTATTTTTAAGAACTATAATATAAAGTAATAAATAAACTTAGGAATTTCAGAAAATAAGTACTAGATAAGAAAAGTAAAAAGGATATAAAAAAATTTAGAAAAGAAATATTTTTAAGAACTATAATAATATCCCCCCTTTTAATATTTATATTCTTAAATAGATGCTTAGTCCTTCTCTATTAAAAAGAAGAGGCTATTATTATTATTATTAAAACTTAGCTTAAAGTTTTTTATATTAAGATTAAAGTTACTTAACTTATTAAAGTTTTTAAGTTTAGTCTTAAAAGTAATCTAAATTTTATAGCTTAAATAATTAAAGTATTAAAAAAATAAGCTTTTAAAATAATTATAAATTCTTAAATATACTTAAAAAGTTTTTAAGAAGGCTTATTAAAACCCTCCTATTATATATTAAATTTTAAGTAAGAGTGTCTTATTCTAAAATTAAAAATAATTATTATAGAGTAATACTTATTGCCTTAAGAATTAATTATAAGATAGAATATAAGAGGTATTTAACCTAAAAAAGAGTTATTAATAATAGGCCTAAAAAGGCTAGTATAAAAAATATTATAATAGGACTAGTTTAAAAGAAGTTCTAGGTAATAAATAAAGAAATTAATAATTTAAGTAATAAAAAATAACCCTTTAAATTTATTTAAAAGCTTTTTATTAAGCTGTTAAGTTTAGAGGTTTTAAGTATTAAGTTAAATAAAGTTTTTAATTATATATTTAAAAATTAATTAATAATATTTATTAATAAATTCTTTTTAACTTATTTAAATAAGCTTTATTTATTTCTAAAAAATCTTATTAACTTAATTTATCTTTTTAGTAAATAAGTTTATTTTAAATTAATTTTATATCTCTTTACTATTAGTAGAGTTAGTTTAATAAAACTTAAGTTTTAATTCTATCTATAAATATTAACTTAAGTTAGTAAAAAAGAGAATATATAAAATTATTTTTAAGAAATAATTATTAGTTATAAATTTAACTAAAGATAGCTATTTAGCTTAATTATCTTATAAGAATTTATAAAAGATTTAAAGATATTATTCTATAATTATATTAATATTTTTTATTCAGCTATTTATTTTAGGGTAGAAAATAGTAAATAAATTAACTTTAATATTTATTTATAAATAAAGTTTATATTAAAAGTAGCTTTAAATTAGATATCTTAATTTATAATAATAAAAAATAATAAGTTATAATCTTTTTATATAAAAATATAAAATACTAAGATAGTATCTTTAATAATAATAAAGTTTATAAAGATATATATCTTTCTTTTAATAAAATAATTTACTATAATTAGAATATTAAAATATTATTAACTAAAGTAATCTTTATTTAATAATAATATTATAATAAAATCTATAAAGATATATAACTAATAGTAATTAAAAACTTTTAAAAGTTTTAAGACCTTATAATAATACTCCCTAGAAACTTTAATATATAAGTAAAGATAATAATTTTAAATAAATCTTTTAATATTAATAAAGAGGCCTAGCTAATAATAGTAGTAATTTAAAATTTTATAAATCTTTACCTTTCTTAAATAGCTAGTAATAAAAATATTATAACTTTCTTAAATTAACTATAGCTTAAGTTCCTTATTATTTAAAATAAAGAGTTAATTTTTATAATAAATAAAGCCTTCCTAAGCTTTATATTCTAATAAGGGGAACCTTTTTATTTTTTAGTTTTTAAAGATGAGTATAATAAGGATCTTCTAAATTTATTTACTCCTTATATAAATAGCCTAGATTAAGTTATTTAAGTTAAATTTTTTAAATTTTTTATTAAAATTAAAATTTAATTTAAGAGAGCTAGGTACTATTTTTAATAGTAATTTAATATTAATAAAGGTTAGAAAAGCCTAAATAAAAAAGATATTAATATTTTTAAGCTTTAAAATAATTTATTATTAATATTTACAATACTTATTATCTTCTCTCTTAAGAAGGTCCCTTAACTAGTAAATAAGAATATTAGCTTATTTATTTAAATCTTTAAAATAATAAGTAATCTTAAAATTAAATTTAAAAAAATTTAATTATTAAGCTTAGTAATAGCTTAAGAGCTTAATAATTATAAAATATTCTAAATTTATATAGTTAGAAATAATATTAATAAGTTTTTTAATCCCCTTTAATTCTAAACACTAGATTTTAAATATCTAAATAATAACTAAAAATTCTTTATTATAGATCTTATAATTATATTTTATTAAAAATATTTTAATAAAGAAGTAAATAACTAGCTAAAATTATCTTTAATTATTATATTAAGATAAAACCTTAATAATAATATAATTTAAGATATTAATTTCTATAATAACTTCTTTTTTTAGGTTAAAATAGAGAAGAATTAAAACTAAGATAAAAACTTTTTTAAGATTATTAAAGGTAGCCTAATACTTTAGGGTTTAAATAAAAGATTAATCTTTTTTAATAAACTTAATTAAAAGGCTAGTGTTATGAACTGACGTTATGAGTCTTCTGAAAATGAGTAATTAAAGAGTAAAGGGGAATAAGGTAAGCTAAGGTATAACTCTATATCACTTAGTAATATAAGATTAAGTCTTTAAAAACTAGATATAACTATCAGTTTAACTATTAAGTTAAATATAAAAAGATCTAAACTATAGGTAAGAGCCCTAACTATATAAATATAGGAAAGTCTACTAAGACTATCTAATTTAGTAGGTTTAGTTGCTAATCTTACTAGATTTTTCTTAATTTAGTTGATTTAGTTACTAAACCTACTAAACCACTACATAACTTGCCGCTAAGCCCGTTCTAGGATATATGCCCGTGGGGCGTTTACTATATCACACTGTTAGGTTCTAACAGCTAGTAATAGTAAAAAACCTTTAAATAAATTATTAATAAAAGTTAATAAAGCTAAGGAAGCTTTAAATATTTTTAATATTCTTTAAAAGTAATTAATTTATTATAATATTATAATAAAAACTTTTTTTAAGTCTATTTAGATTTTATAAATAATAATAATTAAGCTAAAATATTTAACTTTAATAATTAAGAAGATATATCTATTAATATTAATTTAAAGCTTTATTTTATATAATTATTCTAAGATGTTTTAAATATATTTTTTATATTTTATCTTAGTATTACTATAGATTAGAATATTATTAATATAAATAATATAAAAATAATTAAGATATTTATAAAGGATATTATTACTATATTCTTAAAAGATTAATAAAGTATTAATTAACCTAAAAAATATAACTAAGGACTTATATAAGTTATAGTAAGTTTAGAAGATAATTTTCTATTCCTTACTTATTACTATTTAAATTTTATTAAAGGTAGTAATAATATTAAGTTTAATAAAATACTTTATATAATAGATTTAAATAAAAATCTCTTAAATTAAAAAAAATAAATATTAATTTTTTATTATAATAATATTTAAGGCTCTATAATTTATATAGAGGTAGAGGCCTCTATTAGACTTATAGGTAAAGAGTATAAAAAAATAATAAATAAAAAACTTAATTAAATAAAGCCCTTAATTAAATTTTTAATTAAATTTTTATTTAAATTTTTTTTAAGGATCTTAAGCTTATCTTAGAATATATTATAAAAAGAGTTATAACTAGGTTCCTTACTAAGTTAAAACTTAATTTTATAGTTATAAAATTTTAAAAGGGTAGCTTATTTATTTTACTTTAAGAAAAAATACTTAAGTAGTTATAATACTTTAAAAAGAAAATAATAGCTAAGTTAATATAAGTCTTTAAAATTAAATTTTTTTTAATATCTTATATAATAACTAAGAAAAGTTTAATTTTAGGCTATTTTATAATATAAATAAAAGAGGTAGTATTAATAAGTTAGATTTTAAAAAAAATTTAAGATATAAAGGGTATAAAAGAAGAAGCTTAAGTATTAAAAATTATAAAAATTACTTTAAGCTTAAAATTATTAGGTAATAATATTTCTAAAGAGATTAAGTTTCTTTTAAAATATAAATAAATTATAACTTAATACTATTTTAACTAAGATAGCCTAAGAATAATAAGTTTATTAAATAAAAAAATTAAAAAAAAGATTATTAAGCTAGTAAAATATCTTAAAATAATAACTTAAATCTAAATATATTAGGTTATAAAGTTTATAATAATTAGCTAATTATTAAAGTCTTTTAATTATTAAGGTATTTTAAGATTAAAATAAAGAAAAAAGTTAGTTTTTATATAAATTATATTAAAAAAATTAATAATAATACTAATATTAAAGAGTTAAGTTATGAAAACTTTATTATTTTTATATCTAAGAATATATTTAGATATAAGATAACTTTTAAAAATCTTTTTAAATATTAGCTTTTTATTAGGTATTAAAAAGTATACTAAAATTTAAATATAATTAGAAGGTCTTAGTATATAATAATATATAAAGACTAGGCTTTTTCTTACTTAAAGGGAGTAGTTAATATAAGAATAAAATTAATAAAATTAACTTAAATATTATAAATAGCTTAAGCTTATTTTTTCTTTTTATAATCTTTAGCTAAGTAGCCTAGATTATTATAATAAAAATATAAGATATTATTAATATAGTATTACTATTTTTAAGTAATTAAAAAATCTTAAAAATTAATATAAAAATAAAAATATATTATAAAAAGATCTATTATAATATTAAGATTATAAATTAATATATAGATAATAAATAAATTTCTAGTAATAATAATAATAGTAATAGTTATAATATTATATATAAAAAAATAGTTAGTTTAATAAGATAATAATATATATCTAAAAACTAATATTTAATAATAAGTTAATTAAAGGTAAGAATTTTAATATTTATAATAATTAAATAGCTTTAGAGCTCCTTACTAAAACTATTTTAAATTTAAAAATATTAGTTAGTTTTATTATACCTTATATCTTTAATTTAATATTAGAAGTTAGTAAGGTACTTAAAAAAAATTTAATTATTTAAATATAATAATTTTCTTCTAAGTTATGTTCTTATAATTAGGATTTTTAAAGCTTAATTCTAAGATAGTATAAAACTAATTTATATTAAAAATTATAATAAGATTTTCTAGCTTACTAGTTTAAGGTAAAAGTTAAATTATAACTTTATTTATTAATTAAGAAAAGGTATAGGCTAATTTATTATATTTTAAAAAAAATTAATTTTTATTTATTTAAAGCTTTTATTAAAGCTTAAATTTAAATTTTTTTAAATTTTCTTATTTTCTATTAAACTTAGGTAGGTTTAAATATTTAGTTAAATATATATAAAATATAAATATTATTAAAGTTAAGGGAGTAGTTTATTAAGTTTATTAAAAACTCTATTAAAGCTACTTAATATAGAATTAAAGGTTTTAAATTTTAGCCTCTAAAGCTTTTAATGTTTAATTAATATCTTAGAAATCTTCTAATACTTAATCCCTCTTAATTTAAATAATAATAATATTATTGATATTAAGCTAGAATAATTAAAAAGATCTAAATATTAATTATATCTTAAGAGATTTTAGTTCCTTCTTTAAAAATTTTTATAATATTATTAATAATATCTACTAGAGTAGGGTTTTATAAGTTTAAAATAAAAATAAAAGAATTTTTTTTAATTAAAATAAATCTTATAAACTTATCTATATTTAAAGAGGTATTAAGGTATAAATAAAGTATTTTAAAAATTTTAATATTAAGAAAAAATTTATATTAAAAAATTTAGTAATAATAAGATAGAGTTAATAATATTAAATTATAGTAATAATATTTATAATATTATAATTATAAGATATAAAGATATTAGATTAAGATTCTAAAGCACTATTTATAAATAATATCTAATTTATAAGATAAATATAAGGAGAGAAATTCTAAGAGAAGGATTACTAATACTTATATATATAAAGTAGTAAGTATTAGGTAGCTAAAGTAAGTATTAAATAATTAAAGTAATAAATAAATTTAAGAATTTTAGAAAATAAGTACTAGGTAGGAAAGGTAAAAAAGATATAAGAAAATTTAAAAAAGAAGTATTTTAAGAACTATAATAATTAATTATATTATTAAATTATTTAGTTAATAGCTAAGGAGATAGTATTTAATACTTATTATATTAACCTAAATAAGGCTTATATTAGCCTTTAGGCTTTTTATAAATATTATATTTAATAAATAATATTACTTACTACTTAATATTATTTAGTATAATTTATTAGGTTTATTTACTATAATTTATTATCTTTATCTAGTAAAAAAAGTACGCTAAGTTCTGTAACTTAGATAAGACTAGTATTTAGCTCTATTTTAAGATTTTATATAATTTAATATTTATTAAAACTTCTAAGTTATAGTTATATATTATTTTAAAAAGACTATAATCTATTATAACTATATTATATAATAGGTTAAGTTAAGTTAAGAATTTCTTAACTTAACTTAAAACCTAATAAGTTAGGTTCCTTATCAAGTTAGGTAAGTTAAGTTAAGTTATTCTTAATAAATTATTTAAGTTATAACCTAATAATCTAATAGGCCTAGGCCCCCTCCTAAAAATAATCTAATAATCAATCTAATAATTATAGAGGAGAGTTTAGATTAAGCTTTTATTTAAGATATTATTTATATAACTCCTAAGTCCTATACTTTATCCTTAATAAAGTGTTTAATAATAATATATATATATACCTTATGCCTTATGCCTCTAGAGCCTATTTAAGGATGAAAATTTTTATAAGATTTTATATTTTATGACTTTATAGCTCTACACTCCTTAGGCTTAAGGCTATTATATTTATTTATATAACTAACTTATTTATTATCGCGATGAAAGGCTATAAAGGTATTAATTTAATTATTTTAAAGATATTAATATATCTTATATTTACTTATTAAGTAATCTCTAAGCTATTTTAATATATATATATCTTTTTACTAAATTATTATATACTTTATATATATAGTAAGAATATTATATACTAATACCTAGTTAATATAAATTATAATATAAGAATAAGGTTAATATACTATTAAACTTTATTATTAAGAAGGCTTCTATAATTTCCTATAAAGTCTTAATACTACTTTACTATTATTATATATTTTCTTATATAAGTCTAATATCTTATCTAATCTCTTAAATAAGCCGCTTAAAAGGCGTTTTTAATATAAGGAGATTTATATTCCTTTAAAGTTATTTAATTTCTCTTAGAGCTATAGCTAAAGTAATTATTAAATTAATTATTAAATTAATTTAATAAAGTTTATATATTTATTACTTAACTTAAATTACCTTTTTCCCTTTACTTTAATTTATAGTTTATTAGTAGTAGATCTATTAATCTTAATTTAAATTCCCTAGTTATAAGGTATAATAATATTTTTTAATAGAGTTTTTCTAATAATTCTACTATATAAAATTATAGTATTCTAGTTCCCTAATCTTAGCTATAGCCCTATAAAATTTAATTATTAGATTAATTATTAGATTATAATTTAATTAGGGTAAGCTTACTTTACTATTAAATTATTATTCTCATTATAATTATTAGTAGAATATAATGGATTATATTTTTTATAGAGTTCCCTAATATTATATATTAGATTAATAAATTTATATATATAATAAATATATCTAGTTATAATATCTATTAATACTATATAATTATTTATATTATTATAGCTATTATCTCTCTCTTTTCTTATATATCTAAAAATATTAGGCTAATGGAATAAATATAATATAATAAGGACAAACTGTATTCCTATAGCTAATATAATATATTTAAATAAATTTAGATTAATAGTTATTATAATAAATAATAATTAATCTAATAGTTAATAAAAGCATATGTTAAGGGATTAATATAATAATATTAATAGATATAGGCTTAAAGTAGACTTTTTAAATATATTCTGTCTTAAATTTATTTTAAACTTATTTAATATAGAGTTAAAAGGCTATAAATATATCTATATTAGTAATATTAGTATAAATAGTAACTTTATATTATAGAAAATAGAAGAAGCAATACTTACTAGCTAAGATTAAGTATTTTAGTATAAATAATAAGGAAGAAAATAAGATTATAATTAAAAGTAATAATATAGAGTAAGAAGTAAATTAAGTACTATTAAAACTATATTAATATTATATTAGTATAGTATTAATAAAGATTTTACTATTTATAATCCTTTATCTTATATATTTTATTATAGTCTATTAATAAACCTTACCTACTAATTTTAATTAATTATTAAATTAATAATTAGATTACTATAATCCTTTATTATATATAGTAATATTATATACTTCTTATTAATACTAATTTATTTATTTTTTACTAAATATATTTTAATTATTTTAATTATTAATATTCACCTATTTAGGTAATATAGAGATTAGTAATACTAAGATATAATATAATAAATATTTAAATCCTTACTAAGAAACTTTAAATAAATAATAATATATTAGTAAAAGCTAAGAAGAATATTATTATAGGTAGGATAGATAATATATTACTATATATATATAAGTATCCTTATAAAGTGTTTATTAAATTAATTATTAGATTACTTTATTAATTATTTCTAGCTATAACTACTAGATAATAAGAATTTCATTAAATTATATATAATATAAGTATAGCTAATATACTATGCTTATATACTCCTAAAGTATATCCTAGGATAGTTAATAAACTTAAAAAAATCTCTTATAACTCTTTATTAATAAATATATAAAATAAGCTAGGGATAGAGTATTTAAATTAAAAGGGCCTAAGCTAGAGTTTTATAAAGTGAAAGATAGAGATATTAATATAATTTTAATATTTAAAAAGAAGCTTATAACTTTATTTATATATTAAAATACATCTAAAACAGATAGACTTAGAATAATAAATAATAATAAAAGAATAATAAATTATTATAAGTAAGTATTATTATTATATATATTAAAATTCGATCTAATAATTAATTTAATAAGTAGAATTCTTTATAGAATATATATTAATAATACTACTCTTATATTATCTATAGTAAGTAATAATAGTCTAATAATAAAGCTTAAATTAGGAGATCTTAATTTACTTAATAATATAAATAAGTAGGTAGACCTAATAAAGATAGAATTTAAAAATAATATAAAGTATTAAGTATACTTATTTTTTATAGAATAAGAGGATTTCTAATTTAACTCTACTAGCCTACTAACTCTAAATAAAATAAGATTAAAAGCTAAATTAACTATATTCTAATAGTAAGTAAAAGATATTAAGATACCTATATATATAGAATTAAGAATAATCTTTATATTAATATTATTATTTATATCTTTTATTTATTTATCTTTAATAATTATAAGAGGTATTATAGTGGAAAGCTAGTAATTAAAAAAAAAATTAGAAGTAAGAAATATTAAGTTAAAGACTATTTTACTTAGATATAATATTAATAAATTAACCTTAATACCCTATTATACTAAAAAGATCGCGATGAATTATTAATATAGAATTTATTTAAATTACTTAATTAATAAGTTTATATCTTTATTATCTATAAATATAATTCTAAAACTTAGATAAACCCTTCTCTTAATAATTTATATATATTATATTTTTTATTTTATTAAAAAGTAGCTTTAACTTAAGCTAGAGTTTAATTAATAATAAATATTATTTTAGTCTTAGATAAAAAAGGTCTAATAAGACTAGGAATAAATATTACTTACTTTTTATTTAAGGAGAAGAAAAAGAATACTTTTCTAAAATAATAATAAAATATACCTTAGTATAAGTCTATTAATATTAATAGAAAGCTAAAATTCTAGATTATTTAAAGATTAAAAAAGAAAGCTACTTTATAGCTATATTTTTATAAAGGTACTACTATATATATAGAGGAGTTTATAATAATATATAAAAAATACTATACTATATTAAAGTATATAGTTAATAAGAATATTAGTTTTTTAAAATTAGCTATCTATCTAGCTACTAAGTTTTATATAAAATAAAGAGGAAGTTAAGTTCTAAAATAACTAATATATTAAGAAATAATAAATTTTATTCTTTTAATTAATAATTAGATTAATTATTAGATTATTTATCTAGCTTAACTTCTTAACTAACTATTAAATAAATAAGTAAAGAAATAAAAGATTATAAAATAAAAGCTTCTTAATCTTATTTAAAGTAACTAGAATATATAGATATTTTAGATATTAATTATATTATATCTACTACTTTAGAGTATTTAAAATATTAAGCTTTAAAGAACTTTTAAGTATTTAAATAATATTATTAAATTATTAAATATAAATACTATTAGAAATAGGATCTTATATTAATATAAGAAAATTTATTTATAGCTTTTAATATAGTTCTTAAGAAATAAAACTAAAATTATCTTAATATATAATAATTAGTTATTAAGAGATAAGTAAAGCTATCTAACTCTTAATATATATTTTATTAAAATAAACTAAGAATACTATAAGATTCTTCTTATATTTTAATATATTATAGGTTAATATATTAAGTAAAGAATTATTAATATCCTCTAAAAAAAGATTACTTTTTATAATATTAGATATATTATTAATACTATTATAATAAATAATACTTTAAATAATTAGTCTATAATTAAGGCTATAGTAAGTAGTATTTAGTAATAAATTAATAAAAGCTTTAATAGCTCTTAATAATAAGTTAATAATAACTTTAATAACTCTTAGCCTTTAAAACATCTATTATATCTTATATATATTATTTAGCTTATTATTAGTGAACTATTTAATAAGATTTATATTAATCTAATAAATAATAAATTTAAAAAGATATAGGATAATAACTTAGATAAGATTATAATAATTTTTATTATATCTAATATCTTATTAATACTTATAAAGATAATTAATCTAATAATTAATTTAATAATTAAATTAGATTAATACTTATTTTAATAAACCTTAAGTTTATAAAACTATAATTTATATTAATACTAATCCCTTATATAAGGAGAGGTTTAAAACTATATAAATATAGAAAATAAAGTAAGAAAAGGCTAATCCTAATATAATAATTTATAGCTCTTTTATTAAAGTCTACTTTAATATACTAAGGTCCTAAAGCTTTTTTAGGATATTAAAAACTAGTAGAATTTTATATTATATATATTTATTTATACCTATTAAGTAAGACCTAATATTAAGTCCTATTTTAAGTTATATAAGAGAGGGTTTTTAAAGCTTAATTAAGAGAAGTAGTCTTAGGTAAAATATTTAATTAATATTATTAAACTCTTTTATAGATATATATAAGTTATTAATACTACTTAATAACTAATACTTTATTAAGTATTTAAAATTTATAATAGGCTATTTAATTATTTAGATATTATAATTAATTATCTTTTATAAAAATAATTACTTTAGAAGGTATAGATAAGAAATATATTCTAAGCTATTAATACTAAATTATTAAAATATTATAAAAGAACTTAAATATTTATTAGTTATATTTATAATAAAGCTATACTACTTTATCCTTAGTTAAAGGATAAGATCTTTTAGAAGACCTTATAAATAGAGAAGGATAATATTAAATAATAAACTAATATTTACTAGAATATATTATAAGAGGACTTTAATAAATATATAATATTTATATAAAATAGATCTTTATAGTATATAGATATATTAAAAGATATATATAATATTTATTACTATAAACTAAATAACTTAAATACTCTTTTCTTTAAGAAATTAAAAGAAAATAAGAGGGATAAATTTAGTTATTATTAAGAAAATAATAATATTATCTTAATCTAATAATTAATTTAATAACTTTTTTCTAATAGTCTATAGCTTACTAAATTAGAGGTAATATTCTTAAGATATAGAAAGCTCTTTTATTAAAACTTTTATAAATAAAATTCTTTACTTAGTCTATCCTTATATTACTTATAATAGGAGTTAGTTATAAATATATCTTTAATATTACTAGTAATATATATAAGGTAAATTAATACTTTAACTTAAATACCTTTAAAGTAATTATAATTATTAATTAATATAACTTTATAAAAAATATTAAGGGGTATTAATATATAGATCTTATAGAGAAGGAGATAATTACTAAGAAAAAGCTTAATATTAAGTTAGTTAGGTATAAGATAGCTTTAAAAAATATAATTAAATATTAATATATTAATAACTTAAAGAAGAAAGGTAATAATAACTTAATTAAGATATATAACTATCCCTTAATAAATATAATATATTAATTATAGATAAGGTATTATAAACTTTATATTTAAAAAATAATAAAAGATCTATAAATATAAAATATTTAAATTTAAAAAAACTTATAGATTATAAGTATTTATAAGTAATAAATAACAAAAGTTAAATAAAAAAGGTAGAAGTATTATATTTAAAGTCTTAATATTAAACTAATTAAAATTACTAGCTATATAATTAAATAATAATTAGAAAATATTAATAATCTAATCTAATTAATCTAATATTTAATATAGGATAATTAATTTAGCTTATTAAATTATTAGATTATAACTTAATTAAGAGTATTAAGTTAAGTTTTAAGTTAGGTTATTACTAGCTTATTTAACTTAACCTAAAAAACTTAACTTAACTTACACTTAACTTAAAACCTATTAAGTTAAACCTAACTTATTATATAGCATAATTATAACTTATTTTATTTAATAGTATATAAATTTAATTAGAGATAAAAGTCTTATCTAGTTACTTTATTATTTATTATAATAACTAGTTTTATCTTTTTATTTATTTATTTATTTAAGGATAAAAGGCTATACTTAATTTATATTTTATATATAAATAATAATATACCTTAGATTAAAAAGTACTAGTAAAGATATTTTCTTTATTAATAATAATATTTTATAGCTTACTATACTCTAGAGTAATTTTAATATAAAATAAATCTATTAATTTAATAATATTAATCTTTTTAGTTATTAATATATATTAAAGTATTTTTATATATTTATTAACTACTACTAGTATTATATTATAAATATAGTTTCTATACTTACTAGAAAGAAAATTAGTTATAAAATCTATATTAATTTTCTTTTAAAGTTTACTAGATATAAGTAATATCTATAATTTATTATAAAAATAATAATATTTTATTTTTATTTTTTAGTAGATATTTTAAGAGTTTATATACTTTTTAATATTCTAATTTATAATAAACTAATAGAACTTTCTATTTACTAATTCTATTATTTTATTAATATTAAAATAATCTACTAATAAATTATTATAATAGTATTTAAGTAGTTCTTATATAATTATTTTTTAAATAAAAATATATTTATTAAAAGTTTTATTTTTCTTAATTTTCTTTATTATTTTATTATAAGATTATAGAGTTTTAATTAGTTTAGTAATTAAGCTATTATAACTTTTATAAACTATTTTATTTAGAGTTATTATATTAATTATAAAATATAGAATAAATTATTTATAATTAATAGTTTTAGTAATAAGATTAAGCTATTTTTTACTTATATTATAATAATATTAAGCTAGTATCTTACCTATCTTTTTTACTCTTATAATATAAAATTTCTTAAGCCTTATAAAGTAAACTATATTTTTTTTATAAAATAATATTAATTAAATCTAGTATAAACTTCTATCTTTTTTACTAATCTTATTATTTTTTATTTATATTTTTTATAATTTAGAAGATACTTTTTCTAACTATAGTTTAAAATAAATTAAATAGTTCTCTTAAATTTACTAACTTTTATTATAATATAGATAGTAACTTATTTATTAATATCTTTTTATATTTATAATTAAAGTATTTTAATAATATATTAGCTAGATTTAACTTATTTATTTAATATATAATTATAAAGTTATATATTAATAATTTTATAACTTAATAGACTTACTTTTAATTTAATTTCTTTTAATTTATAAATTTGTTAAAATTATTATAATTTATTAGAACTTTAATAGAATAAAAACTCTTTTTATAATAATATTACTATTATTTAAATACTATAATAATAATAAATAACTTCTAATTATAGATTTTATAATTTCTTTTAATAATAATTATTTTTTATAACTAAAATATAATTAAATACTATTAACTATTTTTTTATAATATAATAGAGAGGTTTAACTCTAGTTATTAGTAAGTAACTAAGAAAAGTATAAGTATATAATATTAGAGTTAATTATTTATTAACTATAAACTACTCTTAATTATATAAGTTAAATATAAGGAAATTAATTAAAGAGAGGAAATTCTTTTTCTTATATTTAATACTTTTTAATACTAAGTATTAAGGATATCTCTAATTATACCTTAACTAGTATAATTATACTATATAATAAGTTAGGTTTAACTTAATAAGTTTTAAATTAAGTTTAAGTTAAATTAGATTTTAAATTAAATTTAAAAATTTAATTAGAAATCTAACTTAAATCTAACTTAAAATTAACTTAGTAATAGGTTTTTAAGTTTAAATTTAAAAACTTAATAAATTTTTATTAATCTTTAATAGCCTTTATTTTATATTTTATTTAATATAATAATATTTCTTAAGATATTATTATTATATATTAATATCTTTTAAGGTATTATTATTACTTTTTAAGATATTATTATTATTTTTTAAAATATTATTATTATTTCTTAAGATATTACTATCGCCCCCTAAGATATCACTGTTACATATTAATAGCTATGTCGCTGTCGCATGGCATGTTACTGTCGCATAGTATATCGCTGTCGCATGGCATCGCATCGTCGCATCCATCCATCCATCCATCCATCATGGCCATCCATCCATCATGGCATCCATCATGGCCATCCATCCATCATGGCCATCCATCATGGCCATCCATCCATCATGGCCATCCATCATGGCCATCCATCCATCATGGCATCCATTATGGCCATCCGTCATGGCCATCCATCTATGGCATAGGGCATGGCATGCGCATGGCCATGTTATTAGATTGATTATTAGATTATTTTAGGCCTAATAAGGGTTTATTAGGTTTTTAGGTTTAAATTTAATCTTTACTAAGAAAAATCTAACCTAACTTAAACCTATCACATTAGGTTTAGGTTAGGTTTAGGTTTAAATTAAATTAAAAAAACCTTAACTTAACTTAACTTATTATATAATATAAGTATAATTACTAATAATATAATTTAATTATTCCCTAATTAATATAATTACTTATAATATTTATTATATAATTCTAATTACTCTTATAATAAGACTTACTTATATCTTAAGTACTTTCTATATTACTTTACCTTTCTAAGGGACCTATAATATTATCCTCTTATTAAGGATTTCTTATCTTAAGAAAACTCTTTTCTTTAATACCTAGCTCTTCTTACTTTTATATTAAAAGTAAAGTGATTTTCTACTAAAGAGTATTAAGTTTATTTAATATTTAGTTTTAGGATAGCTAGCTTATCCTATTACTAATATACTTATTATAAGAAATATAAACTTTTTTATAAGATTAATAATAAAGCTAATTAGTATTTTAAATATATATAGAGTATAAATAACTAATCCCTAGCTCCCTTAAATATTCCTTAGTAGAAATAATTATAAGAGTATTTAAAACTTTTAGAATATAAATATAGAAAGGCTTTAGCTAAAGTATATAAGATATATATTAAGATAGAGTCTATTTATATAGTATAAAGTAAGATAGTAAAGTAGGAGCTAAAGAATATTAAGTAATAAAAGAAGGATAAGAGAGTAACTATAAAGCTTTTTAAGATTTTAATAGTTAAATCTTTATCTATTATTACTAATACCTTTAAATAGCTCTTAGAGTAGACTTATTTACCTATAGATTTTATACTTAAAACTCTATAACCTTTTTAAGGTAATTAAGTATTAAAGGTAGCTTCTATATATTCTTTAAATTATTATAATTTAACTACTTAACTAGATACCTTATTTTCTTATTAATCTTTTAATAATCTAGGATTTTTTCAATATTATATTCCTTATTATCTTAATTAAGGAGTAATAAAGTTATTTATAATAATATCTTAAGGCATACTTTCTCTAGTAATAATATATAAAATATATTATACTTTTTTATTAGCTTTAGTAGATCTAAAATATAATTTATATTCCCTCTATATTCTTTAACTAAGAATAAACTAAGCTTTATATAATTAAGCTTATTACTAAGCCTATTAAATTTAAAATTCTTATAAAGAAGATATACTTTATCTCCTTTAGAAATATTTAAACCTTCTAAGCATTTTTAATTATAATATATTATTAAGTAGGTGCTTAGGAATTATAAGTCTTTCTATAATTTTTAATAATTTTTATTTATATTCTAGGTTATAATAGTAGCTCTTTAAGCTTTTAGTTTAATTCTTTTTAATAATAATATTATTTAAGGCTTAAAACTATAGTTTACCTAAGATAATGTTATTTTAATAAGATCTAATAATAATCTATTATATACTAACTATACTAAAGGTAAATAATATACTTAATTATTCTATTAGTAGTTAATATAATACTAAAGGTATTATTCTAAAATCTAATTTATTCTTTTTATTTAACTATTTATTTATAAGTAGAATATTATACTTATCTTTAACTTTATTTCTATTATATCTATTAATAATCTCTGAAACTTAAAGGTAAAGAGTTTATCTTTATTTAAAACTATCTCTTTAAGGATCTTATAGTTAGTTATTATAATTCTTAAAAATATATAAGTAAGATCTTCTACTCTAGAAGCTTTCTTATATAATATAAAGTATACTTATTTTATTAGTTAGTTATTAATTATTAATATAATATTATATACTATGCCTATTGATTATTCCTTTAATTTTAGAAGTTTTATAATAAAATCTTATATTATATTCTTCTATAATTCTTTAAGGAATACTAGTAATTTTATTTCTCTATAAAACTTATACTATATATATTTTATTTTAATATAAATATTATATTAAGTAATATAGTCCTTAATATATTTTTATATCCTTAGGAAGTAGAAGTTTCTAAATATCTTTTTAAAAGTCTTTTCTATCCCTTAATATCTATTAGAGGACTCATTCTTATAATAAATCCTAAAAATTTCTCCTTAAGCTCCTATAGGAATATAAATCTATTCTTAGAAGATTAGTAGGCTTAATTCTATTTTTTTAAATAAGTTATAACTATTAATATCTTTATAGATTTCTAATACTATTTTATCCTTTAATAAGTGTTCTAGTATAGTCTTAGCTAGTTTTTTAATCTTAATTATTATTATAACTACTACTTATAGTCCCTTTATATTAGGCCTAATTAATTTATCTTTATTTTATACTAATAGTATTCTAGAACTCTATTAAATATTTATTATATAATTAGCTTTCTTACTAAGTATATTTATAATATTATTCTTACTACTCTTAATATAATTAATTCTAAAATTAAATATTAATAACTTTTTATATTAATAAGCTAGATATTTATTTAGCTCCTTTATAGTTAAGAAGTATATTAAGTTCTTATAATCTAATAAGACTTAAATTTAATACTTAGTTCCTTTTAAACACTACCTTTATATATAAAATATATTTATAATAGTAAGTAATTCCTTATTATATATTAGATATTTAATTATAATATTTAGTAATTTTCTACTATAGAAAGCTATAAGGTATTAGTATTACCTCCTTTTTTTTATAATACTATTATTAGTAATTCTATTTTAACTATTACTACTCTAATTACTTTATTAGAGGTATTAGTATATATCTTAATTAATAGCTCTAAATTAAACTAATATAATATAGGACTAGTTATAAATTACTTTTATAACTTCTTAAATAAGGCCTTTATATTATTTATTTATATAAATAATATTTTGTTATAAGTTAAGCCTATAAGGGGTGCTATAATATTTAACTAATCTTAAATAAACTTTTAATAAAAGTTTATAAAACTAAGAAATAACTATACCTTCTTTTTATTTATAGGTATAAGTTATTTAACTATACTTTTTATCTTATTAAGGTCTATCTTAATCCTCTTATTAAATATAATAAATCTAAGAAACTTAACTTATTTCTAATAGAAATTATATTTAGATATTTTTAGCTATAAACTTACTTAATTAAGTTTTTATAGTATCTTCTATATATACTTAATATATTCCTTAAATATATCTAAGTATATAAGTATATTATTAATATATACTAAAATAAACTTATCTAGATATTTCTTTAGAATATTATTAATAAATACTTAAAATAAGGCTAGGGTATTAATTAAGCTAAATAGTATTATTAAGTATTTATATAGGCTCTACTTAATATAAAATATTATCTTTTATTTATCCCCTTTCTTTATCCTTATTTAATTAAAGGTATTAGGAATATTAAACTTAATAAATTATTTTTTTTCTTTAAAGCTTATTTTAGAGCTTCTTAATTAAGAATAAAGAATAACTATTTTTAATAATAATCTTATTAAGTACTTTATAATTTATATATAATCTTAGTTTACTATCTAACTTAAGTATAAGTAGAATAGGATATCTTACTAAAGATTATAATTTTTAAATAAACCTCTTTTATTTATTCTCTTTAATATACTCTACTAAAGTGACTACTTTATCTTATAATAGTAGATATATTAGCTTCTTTATAAATTATTTTCCTAAAATTAACTTTATTTTATAGTTTTATTATTAATACTTAGGAAGGGCCTTATTAAAGTTCTCTTTCTTAAATAAGATACTATATTCTATATATTTACTAGATAATTTAGTAGTTATAGGCTTATTTATAAGTTCTATTTAACTCTATAATATTATAATATTTCCTTTCTTAAAATTATCTTTTATTTCCTCCTTTATTTAAGTAATAATATAAAAAGGTTTAAATTTCTTAACTAAAATAACCTTATTTATATAACTATTAATAAATACTAATATTAATAAATTCTATTTTATTCTAGAATCTACTTTTTGAATTTAATAGATTTTAAGGATAATATTATTTACTTCTTCTAATACTAAGTTAAAAGAGTATTTCTTATTTTTTTATTCTATTTTTAAGTTAACTATTTTAGTATATCTATTAACTACTCTAATTTAAGTATAGTTAAAGTTTATAAGTAAATATAACTAATACTTTATTATAGATACCTCTAAGTATTTTATTATATTAGTTTAAATTAAGTTCTTATTTAAACTTATTATTAATTATAATCCTAATTAGATTCCTATTAATCTTAGCCTAAAACCTAAATTAGGGGTCCTTCCCTAATTTAGTTTTAGTGACTTATTTAGCCCTAAGATAGATCCTATTATATAGTCTTCTTATTAAGGGACTCTTTAGTTTTTTAAACTCTTTTTATCCCTTAGCTTATATAGCTTAGGGAGTTTATAAAACTTAGATAATAGAATTAGCTTATTATATACTAATAGATTTAAAATTCTATTTACTATATACTATACTTTCTTATATAACTCTTATAAGACTAGCTATCTATCTAGGAGGAAAGCTTCTCTATTCTTAAAAAATTTAGTTTTTCTAGGAACTTTAATATATACTAGTAATAAAGCTTTACATAGTTTCCTTTATAAGGTCTCTTTAATTCTTCTTATTACTAGGCCTAAAACTACTCTAAGTCTATTAGTATTACCTTTTAAGAGGTCTTTAGCTATAGTTTTAAAGAGTTCCTTAAAGTTATATAATAGAGTAAAAGTCTTAATCTTTTTTACTAGTATATCTTTCTTTATAGGGGTTAAGGATTTAACTATTATATTTATTAGTATTTCTTAAGAGATAGTATAAATATACTTTTTTATCTTAAAGAGAAAATTATTTAAGTTAGTTATCTATTCCTCTATATATATTAACTATTAGTAATAGGTTACTATTAATTCTTTTTTAATATTTATATTAGTTTAATATAAGTTTCTTAGATTACTTAAGGATCCTTTATTAGAAGATTCTTTCTTACTAATAACTTCCTTATTATTAGAAGTAAGGTAGTTATATTATAAGTTTAATAACTTTAATATTTTATTATTAATTATTATTATTTAGTAGTAAGGAGTACTAAGAAACTAACCCTAGCCTTATTTCTTACTTAAATAAGTAAAATACTAGTTATTATAGTAAACTATTTATAATATAATATTATAGTCTACCTCTTCTTTTTCTACTAAAACTATCTTTTTCTTAAGATTATTAAGGTAATCCTTTATAGCTACTATTTAATATTCTAATATAAAGTACTTATTTTTATAGTATCTCTTTTTATAATATTTATAATACTTAATCTTAAATAAGTCTTTCTTTTTCTTCTTCCTTTTATTTAATTTTTTTAGAGGTTTAGTACTTATTACTAAAATATTCTCCTTAACTAACTTCTTAGTAAGGAGAGAAGTTTTCTTCTCTTATCTCTATTTATATAGATAGTTATTAATTATATAGGCTTTAGTAAAGAATATTATATTAATATTACTATATAATAAATCTACTTAAGTAATCTTAATCTTTAGATTTTAATAATTATAATATATAATTATAATAATTAAAAATACTTAATTATTTAAATATTAGAAATTATTTAATACTTAAATTAATATTACTTATTATATTACTACTTTTAATATTAAGTAAATATCTAAATTTTCTACTATTAAATATTTTTAAGTATTCTTAATTATATAATATTACTTCTTAATATAATAAATAATAATTTTCTATATTTAGATAAATTATTTTATTTATTTAAACTATTTAAATTACTTTTTATTAAAATTAAGATTATTAAAAATACTTCTATTTAAATAAATAGTAAAAAATCTATAAGAAAATTTATAACTTATTGTTATAAACTAATATTGTGGGTATTCTAAAAATAAGTAATTAAAGAGTAAAGGGGAATAGAGTAAGTTAAGGTATAACTTTATATTACTTAATAATATAAGATTAAGTCTTTAAAGGCTAGAAGTAATTATTAGTTTAATTATTAAATTAAATATAAAGAGATCTAAATTATAGGGTAAGAGCCTTAACTATATAGATATAGGAAAATCTACTAAGATTATCTAGTTTAGTAAGTTTAGTAATTAATCCTACTAAATCTTTTTTAGTTTAGTTAATTTATTTACTAAACTTACTAAACTATTATATAACTTATTACTAAGTCTGTTCTAGAATATATGTTTATAGAGTATTTATTATATTATATCTATTAAGTTTTAATACTATCCTCTTTTCTTAGGAATCTTTATCTTAAAGATAACTATCTATCCTTTATATTATATTTATTTTCTAAAAATCTATCTAAGTCTACTATCTACTGTTAGAGGATTCTAGAGAGTTATTATAATAATATAATAATAAGGTGCTATACTAATTATATTTATTATAATATAAACTGCCTAGTTAGCCCTTATTTAGATTTATATACTATTTATATAGGGTTAGGGTTAAACTATAAGCTAGCTTTCTTAGAGGCTAAGCTTTCTTATATTTAAAAGAAGAGATATAAGAAATTATTATTATTAGTAGAAGCTACTACTAAAATTACCTAACTAAAAACTAAGATTAATAAACTAGAATAATAAGAAGAAGAACTTATTCACTATAAGCTATAGAATATTAAAGAGTTAGAAAAAAATAAGATAGCTTATATTAATAATACTAATCCCTTATTTAACCTTAACTCTAAAGAGATTAAGATCCCTTTAAGCTTTAACTAATCTTCTCTTATTCTTATTAAAACTATTATAGAAGGGTCTAGTAGTTCTTAAAATACTTAAGTAGTTCCTATATATTTTTAGTATTATTATAATTTTTTTATTTAATAAGATATTTCTAACTTTATTAATCTAAGATCTTTTTAACTTTTTATTTATCTTCTTCCTTAATTTTATACTAAAAGGTTTTTTATAAGGGTATACTTAGGTCTACTAGTTTTAAAAGTAATATATAGAAAACTAAGTATTATTTTAAATCCTTTAATAAATTAAGTTTATAATTAACTAGTCCTTATTATTCTATAATTAAAAATAGTTTAATCTTTATATAGTTTAACTTCTTACTAGGCCTTTTTAATTTTATATTCTTAGTTAAGAGATATACTTTATTTTTTTTCTTAAGTTAAGGACTATCTTTTTAATTTTTATTAGTTTATTATCTAACTATTTTATTTAAGCTTATAATAGTTTCTTTTAATATATTATAAATTTTTTTAAATTCTTTAGCTTTAACTAATACTTTATTTATATTAAGTCCTTCTTATAGTTATAGAAAGCTATTTATATTTTTTTTATAATTTATAAAGAATAGTATTATTCTAGTTATTCTAAATAACTTATTATTATATATTAGCTATATTATAGGTAATAATAATACCTAATTATTTTATTATTTATTTATATAGTATCTAAGATATATTTTTAATATTTAATTTACTCTTTTTATTTATCTATTTATTTAAGGATAATATATTATTAATATTTTTAATCTAGTTCTAATTATTCTTAGTAATATTTTCTAATAGTTTAAAGTAAATAGCTTATCTCTATTTAATATTATTAATTTAGGTATATTATAGTTTCTTATAAGTTTATTTAGTAATATAAATACTAACTAATTTATCTTATATTTTTTCTTAAAAGGTATTATAATAGTATACTTTATTAGTTTATTTATAATAACTATAATAATATTATATACCTCTAATATTATAGGGTCTTTAGACTTTAGTAACTTAGTAATAAAGTTTATTATAATATTATCCTAAGGTATTTTTAGTATAGGTATAAACTATATTTTTTTATATAGTTTATATCTTATTAACTTATTTTATTAATATTTAATATATTCTTTAATATATTATTCTATCTTTATTTAAAGTTATAGTATATTATAATTTCTATAAATAAGTTCTATTATTTTAGTAACTCTTAAGTACCTATATATTAGGTTATTATAATAATCCTAGACTATCCCTTTAATATATTTCTCTAGTATATATATCTTGCCTTAATAGCTTAGTATTATTATATTAGGTTATTCTTTATATAATTCCTTAGCTTTAATATCTTTATTATATACCTTTATTAGCCTATTAATTATATTTAGTCCCTTAACCCTTATAGTTATTATAAGTATTTATATATTTAGTATTAATAATTTATCTTATTCTTACCTTAGGATAGCTTATTTATTTAAGTCTTTTATATTTATATAGTTTAATTATCTACTTAAAATATTAGTATATCTATTTTTTTTATTTAAAGTATAGTAGATTCTAAACTTATATTATTTTAAAAGTTTTATTTATTTAACTTATCTTTAATTAAGTGCTTTTATTATTATAAAATTTAAAAGATTTTTATAATTAGTAAAGATATTAAGTTCTAAATAACTTTTAGTATAAACTTTTTAATATTTAAGTACTTCTACTATTATAAGTAACTTTTTATTATAAATATTATAATTCTATTTTAATACTATTTTTTTTAAATAGTATATAACTAGATACTATTTATTATCCTTTTATTAATATAAATATGCTTTTATAACTAGATTTAATATATTAGTTTTAATCTTAGCTAGTTAATTAACTTAAAATATATATAATATTAGTAGTTTTATATAAGCTTTTTTTAGTTATCTAATTATATTATCTTATTATTTTCTTTATTTAAATTTTATATCCTTAGTGACTAGCTTTATAAGAGGTAGAGTTTTCTTTAAGAATTTCTTAATAAACTATTTATTAAAGTTTAAGAATTTTAAGAATATTTATACTTTTTTTACTATTATAGGTATTAGTTATTTTTATATATTTTTAATTTTATCTTAGTTTATCTAAATATCTTATATACTAATATTATATCCTAGGAAGTTAACTTTTATTTTATAAAATTTATATTTTTTTAATTTAAGGAGTAGTCTTATTTTATATAAATACTTAAGTACTTCTTATATATATTAGATATATTCTTCCTTATTCTTTAAATAAATTAGAATATTATTAAGATAAGCTATTATTATCTTATTTAAATAATACTTTAATATATTATTAATTAACACTTAATAGGTTACTAGTATATTAGTAAGACTAAATAATATTATTAAATATTTATAATATTTATATTAAGTTTTAAATATTATCTTTTATTTTTTATCTTTTTTTATATAAATTAAGTTATAAGCTTTCTTAAGGTCTAACTTTATAAAGATTTTTATCTTTTTAAGGTAATCTTAAAGTTTATTAATATTTAGTAATAAATACCTATTTTTAATTATAATATTATTTAATTTTTAATAATTAATATATAGCTGTAAATTCCTATCCTTCTTTAATATAAAGAGTATTAAGTAGTCTACTAGTAATTTAAATTCTTAAATAAATCCCTTTATTAAGTTTTTTATAATATATTTATAAAGTACTTAGAGTTTATTTTTTAATAATATATATATAGATTTAAATATTAGTTTCTTATCTAATTTAAATTTAATTTTATAATCTTAAGGTTAATATTTAAGTAGTATTTTTATATCTATTTTTTTCTAAAAGAGCTATATATACTTAAGGTACTTTTTAGGGATATTAAAAGATATATTTTTTTTATATTTTTTTTATATTAATTAACTAACTGACCTTTTATTATATTTATAGAGTTAGACCCTCTCTTAAGGCTATTTTTATTTAAAGTTATAATATTATACTTTATAATAATTCTTTTACTTAACTTTTTATATATTATTATTTATTATTAATATATATATTTAGAGCTAGTAATATTATTAGGCTCTTATAATATAAATATTTTTATTTTTTAATTAATTATTAGGTTCTATCTCTTTAGTTAAAATATATTTAATATAATATAATAATTAGCTATCTAAACTATATTAAAGGTAACTTCTTTATAGTATTATTAAAAAATAATATCTAATAAGATTATTTTTTTATTAATATTTTTAGATAAAGCTTTTAACTTATTAGTTATTTAAAGTTTATAGGGTTTCTTTTTACCTATTATTAATAGGTTTTAGATATATATTAATATTTCTAATATAAAGTTCTTTATTACTTCTAAGTTTATTATTATAATAGTCTCTTAGTTATTAATCTTAACTAGTTTTTTTATAAGTTAGTTATACTCTACTAAGTTTAGCTCTTTTATAAAGGTTATAATATTTATTTCTCTATAACTATTCTTATTATAAAGGAATAATCTTTTTTTATTTTTTCTATTTTAGAGTTAAAGTATTTTTTAGAGTAAAATCTAGCCCTAACTTTTTCTTCTATATATATAAGGTATTTTAGGAGTAGGTATATTTCTTATAAAATATAATTATATTTTTTCTTTTTATAATTCTTTTTTAGTTTTTATCTTAGTATTATATACTACTTTTTAGATTACTTTAGAAATATTATTACTTTCTATTTCTATATTAGGTGCTATATATATATATTTAAGTTATAATAATAGTAAGTGTATAAGTAATATTAAAAAGTATATATAATTCCTTTAGCCTCTCTTCTTATATTATAGTATCTTATATAGAATATATTTATATATTTACTCTAGTATACTTTACTATATTATTAATAATAAAAGTTATATTAATAGTCTTAAGATCTTTTAATTAAGGAGTTCTATTTTTATTATTTTTATTATTCTTTCTTTTCTTAATCTATAGATAATCTAGATTTTTATTCCTTTTCTTAGTTTACTTACTCCTAATTAGAGTTATCTTTCTAATTATACTCTTATTTATTTTAAGCCTTCCTATTTTAATTTAGTTTAAGCTTTTTAATTTTTAGTTTTTAGAACCTACTATAGTATCTATTATATTATTTTAGATCTTTAATTCTTATTATTATTAGTAGGAGTATATTATCCTATATTTTATATAAAAATCCTTAAAGGTAATATTCTTATTAGTTAGATATAGTTATTAGATTATTCTAAGCTTTATTATCTACTATTTTTAGTTTTTTAATATGTTAAGTAATTATTTCTTTATTATTATAAATTTCTTAGTTTATTAGTATTATTTTAAGTTCTAGATTATTTTACTTTAGTAATAATTTATTTATTTCTTTAGCTTTATCCTTTATAATAATAGCTTATATTATATTAATTTATAGTCTAGATATTATATTTCTTAACTTATAATTCTTAGTAAAGTAGCTTAGTTTATTATAGTTATAGTATTTTTATACTTTCTTATTTTTTTTTTTATTAGCTTTCCGCGCACGTGTCCCTTCTTTATTATATTAAGTTCTATTAGTATTAGCTTATATAGATTAATATATTATTTATTATAATTAGAGTTAAAGCCTTATCTATATTAATATTATATTATATTAGTTTTAGAGACTCCTCTATTATATCTTTTTTCTATAGCCCTTTTAAAGAGATTATTATTAATTTAGATAACTTTTTTTTAAAGTTTATTAAATATTTCTAGACTTATTCTAATCTTTATTAGTTTATTTTTAATATTTATTTTAACCCCCTTCTATATATTATTATAAGTATGTTATTATCCTATTTAGTTTTAATTATATATTATTAGAACTATATTATATACTCTATTATAAACCTTTTTTATTTAATATATTAGATAACTTATACTACTTAGTTTATTTTATTAGATAGTATAAATACTTTATAGAGTTTAGTCTTAAAGTATATAAACTTTTTTATTTATTTTATAATTTTTAGTATATTTAATAGGTTATTTAAATATCTTTATAAATAAGATTATACCTATTTCTATATATTTTTATATATAAAGGTAATAGTAACTACTATATATTATTTAATTAGTATATTATTATAGAAGTAAAGATAAAGTTAGATTTATATTAATTATTTTTTAAACTTCTTCCTTTCTTTATAATAAAGATTTAGTTAAATAATCTTAATACTCTTCTTAAATTTATTATTAATACTATTATAATACTTAATTTAGGTAGTCTTATTTAGGATAAATTAAGTTATACTCCTTTAATTTAATATACTTATATTAAAGGTATTTAAAGTATTATAAACTAATATTATAGGTCTTCTAAAAATAAATAATTAAAGAGTAAAGAGGAATAAAGTAAGCTAAAGTATAACTTTATATTACTTAATAATATAAGATTAAGTCTTTAAAAATTAGGAATAATTATTAGTTTAACTATTAAGTTAAATATAAAGAAATTTAAATTATAGGGTAAGAGCTTTAATTATATAAATATAAAAAAATTTACTAAGATTATTTAATTTAATAGATTTAATCTATAAATTATTTAAACTCTTTATAGTTTAAATAAATTATTTAATAAACTATTTAATCTAGTAGTTTATATAATTTATACCTTAAACTATTTAAACCCTTATGTGAATTAGTGCTAAGTCTATTCTAGGATATATACTTATAAGCGTGCACTACATCACACCTATTAGGTTCTAATATAGATCTTTAAGATATTATCTTTTTCTAAGATAAAGTAAGTTTAGTTTAATTTAACTAAATTTATTTTTAAAATCTCCTTTAATACTAGTAGAGGAATAATAAGTAAAGATATTAAAAAATTTATTTTAACTTAGTTTGACTTAGATCTTAAATTTAAGTTAAATACTAACCTAAGTTTTATTTTTAAGTTATAGTTAATAGCTTTACTAGTTATAAAGTACTTAGTCTATAATATACTAGTATAGTTATATTAACTTAAGAAGAAAATAATATAATTGTCTATTATATCTAGTATAACTTTATACTTATTTATTTATAATTTTCTAAGGATAAGGTATTACTATCCTAGATTAGTAATAAGTATAGGAAAAATAAATTCTATATAATTTCTAATCTTTATAATTAAGTAGATAGTATAAGTAACTAACTTCCTTTAAATCTTATTATTATAACTATAAAGATAATAAAGTTTAGTAAGAGGGATTAGAATAATATTTAAATATTTAAATAATAATTATACTTCTTTCTTATTAATAAATATATTAATAGTAGTATTAGTATTAGTAAGAGCTTTTATTTAATATTCTCTACCTTAAGTAAGTAATATAATAAGGTATATAAATAACTACCTTTTATATAAGTTATATAGATCTACTAATAATAAGAATAGTAAGTCTTTAAAGGTAACTTCCTTAAAAATATTTAATTCCTTTATTTTATTTTTTATACTTCTTATCTCTTCTTCTAAGCTTATTAAATCTTTATTATTAATTCTAACCTTCTAAATTCCTTTCTTTTTAGGGATAGAGTAATTACTAGCCTAATAACCTTCTTTCTTATAGTTATAGTAGGTAGATATAAATAATTTTAAGAAAATAATATATTTAAAGGTAATAATAATAGCGAGCTTAATAACTAAGCATCTAGGTAAAGAGATATATATAGTAAATTATAATATTTTAAATATTATAGAAGCTAAGGTAGCTACTTATTTAATTATCTTCTTCTTATATATAGTAATAGAGTTAATATTATATAACTAATTATCTATTTATTAGTAGTAATTACTAAGTACCTTAAGTATAAAGAACTTAGTAGTATTAATAATAATATATTATAATTAGAAAGTTACTTTCTTAGATAGTTCCTTAACTATAACTACTTTATTAAGTCTAAGATAAGTAATATATTTATAAAACTTTAATAAAAATAAAATAAAGGTTTTTATAGATTTTATTTTAAAAGTCTTAAATTCTTAATATATATCTAAGTATTTATTTAAATTATTTATAATATTCTAGAGTATACTTAATACCTTATCTAAGATATTAAAATAGTTTAGATTTTTAAAGTAGTAAAAATAAATCTACTTAATAATAATACCTTTAGTATAAAAGATAATATAAATAGCCTAAGCTATATTATTCTTAAAGTAATCCTTATTAACTCTTAGCTTATTATAAATATATAGTATTTAATTATCTAAAATAATTTTACTACTTAACTTATAAAATAGTAAGGGATTTAATATCTTAGTAAAATATTAATTACTATTACTAATAGTAGAGTTAGGAATATTTTAATATTAAGTTATACTCTTTTCTAATATTATAATAAGGATTCTTTATACCCTAGCTTCTCTTTCTAATTAATTATTCTTATTATAATAAATATAATACTTATTTCTTATAAATTAATTTTCTATATTAGTTTTTTTAAAAGGCTTTCTTTATATCTTTTATTTTTATTTTAGTTATTTTTACTTTTACTAGTATTCCTTCCTAATCTTTAATATATAATTATATAGTGTCTCTCTCTTAATAAAATTTTATTAGAGCTAATATTACTATTAAGAGTTCCTTATAGACTTAGTACTATAGTTAGGGTATAGTTTAAATATTTAATATTATTTCTATATCTTCTACTAAGGCATTAATATTATTAGTAGATAGAAGAAAGAAGGTATATTATTAAGATTCTATATAGTAAAGAATATTTATCTATTTTATATATATATTTATCTTTAAGTTACTATTACTAATTATTAAACTTTAAGAGGTAGATTAGTTAGAGGGGCAAAGACTAAAGTACTTAAAAAATAGAGGTATAAATAATAAAATATCCTTAGATTAATTTTAGAGAGATATAGAATTTTTCTTTAATACTAGAAATTTAATATTATAGGGTAGAATAATACCTCTTTAGATACATCCTTTAATATTTCTAGTATTTAAGAATACTTATTAAGAGCTTACTTAATATAATAAAGCCTTTATTAATATATTAATAATATATTATAGTATTAATTAAGCTTAAATATTAATAGAGGTTCTATAATACTTATTTTAACTTATTATCTAGCTATAAGCTTTAATACTTATTTAACCTTACTATCAAACTAATAAGGGTAGAGGTAAGATAAGATTTATTCTAATATTAAAGGCTAGCCTAAAGTGAATTAAATAAGAATATAGTATAATTAGAAGAATAAATCTAAGGAAGAAAAACTATATATATAGAATATATATAAGATATAATATAGTTACTAAGCTAGGAGCTAGGCTAGGTACTAGGCTAGTTATTAGACTAAGTACTAAGTTAATTACTAGACTAATTACTATTTTAATAAGACTTAATATAGATTTAATATAGATTTAGTATAAATCTAATATAAATTACTAGACTAGCCTATAATAATTAACATAATCTTATTATTACTAGATTTTTTAATACTTTTTTTAAATACTTATTTTAAGAATTCTAATATTATAAATAAGTTTATTTATACTATTTTAAATATTAATTAATCTTAAAACTCTATTTTAGAGTCTATTAATCTAGCCTCTAAATAAATTATTAATAAAACTTCTAAGATTTTTAATAAATTAGAGGTAGAGAGTCTTTCCTTTAATAAGAGAGATACTATTTATTTTTTTTACTATCTTAGATATTTATTAATAATATATTACTATACTTTATATAGAGTATAATTAAATAATAAAAGAATAACAAGATTTAAAGGCCTTAAAGGCCTTATATAATTTAGAATTAATAAATAACTTTTTTAACTTTATTAATTTTTATTAAGCCTTATTACTTTACTAAGTACCTTAATTTACTTAAATGTTAATAGAAATTAAGATGTATTTAAAGGATTTAAAATTAAAATTTTAGTAGAAACTTTTTATAAATACTAATTAGTTTTCTTCTAAATTGATAAAAATTATCTATATTTTTTCTTAACTAATTAATAAAACTATACTCTAGATTTTATTTTAAATTATTAAACTTAATACTTTTATTACTATTTTTATTATCTCTTAGTTCTTAAAGGCTCTTAAAATTAATTTTAGTAATTTAAATTAAAAAAATATAATATAAGTAAAGATTACTTTTTTAAAATAAATAAATTAAATATTTTTAGAATATCTTACTAATTTTTAATATTAGATTAAGTTTAGAAGTCTATTAATATAATTATTAAGTAAGGAACTCTCTTATATTAATAGGCTTCTACTAAATTAATTAATTCTTTTCTATAAAAAACTTTTACTTTTAAGAATATTAATTTAATTAAAACTTTATCTATCTATACCTATATTATATAGTATTATAATTTTATAAGAGGATTAGATTTTATCTTAATATAAAAATATATATCTTTTTTATATATAAAACTTTTCTATCTAATTAACTTAATTAAGGTAAAATTTATTATATTTTTCTTAAGTCCTTATATATTTATCTACTACTCTTAACTCTTACCTACTTATAATTAATATTATATACTTCTTATTAATATTAAGGTTTATAGCGCTTATAATTAAGTATATTAAGTAAATATAAAGAAAAGATTACTCCTATATAATAAAACTTAGTAATAGCTTTACTTATAGTAATTACTAGTTCTTATTCTTATTCCTATATAGAAGTAGATATAGATATAGATATAAATATAAATATAAATATAAATATATACCTTTTCTTTCTTAGCTAGAAAGCTACTAATTAATAAGAATCTAGTAGACTTTATAAGAGAATAAGTAAAATAAGATAAGATAAATTATTTATTAAAAGAATAGAATTAACTATTATAGTAATAATGATAATTTAAAAGAATAATTAAATTACTAATAATTAAAATTATAAGTAATAGAAATATTAATATTATAATTACTTATATATTTAAATTATAAGTAATAGAAATATTAATATTATAATTACTTATATATTTAAATTAAGCTAGATTTATTCTATAGAGTATACTTCTTATTAGTATTAAGTCTATAGTACTTATAGTTATATATAATTAAGTATTAAAGGAAAAAGTTATGTCTATAGAACTTAATAATAACTTATAATTATTTCTAATTCTTTATTCTTATTCCTATATAGATGTAGATATATTATAGAGATAAATATAAATATAAATTAATACTTTTTTATTCTAGTTATATATTATAAAAGTTATTAGTAATAAGGGTTTAGAATAGATAGCTTTATAAGAGAGTATTTAATAAAATAAAATAAATTATCTATTAAGAGAATTATTTATTATATTAATAATAGTAATTTAGAAAAATAATCTATTAAATTAATAAGGAGTTAAAATAGAAGGGTATTAAATAATAATTTAAATTAAGAAGATAATAATATATTTAGATTAAGCTATCTTTAATAAATATAGTATTTTTCTTATTAATATTAAGTAATATTATAAATCTATAATACTTATATTAAGTATAGAAGAAAAAAATTATATTTATAAAATAAAACTTAATAGTAAATTATAATAGTTATTATTACTTCTTATTTCTATTCCTAATCTCTATATAGATATAGATATAAGTATAGATATAAACTCTCTACTCTTTCTTAACTATATATCTTAAAAGCTATAATAAATAAGAATTTAATACTTTCATAAGGGAATATTTAGTAAGGTAATATAAAATAAATAGTCTCTCTATTAAAGTAAGCTATCTATTATAGTAAGTAATAATAATTAGAGTATAATAAACCTACCTTATTATAGACCTTTTTAGTTATATTACTAACTTTTAATAAAGATTCTAAAGACCTTATTTTAGAGTAGATAATAATTATCTCTTCTAAATATTTTTTAATGTAACCCTAATACTAAAGCCATAATAAATTGCTTGTAAGATGCCCTTAACTAAGCTAGAAATATAAGATAAATATAAGGAAGTGTTATATAAATTACTATTTAGAAGTTAATCTTTAATAAGTATTAAGAGAGGCTCTAAATAGTTTAAAAGACTATTATAGCTTAATAGCTAATATTAATTAATAATACTTTTTTAATTAACCTAAACTTATTAACTATTACTAAAAATAACTTATTTATAGTACTATTAAATTAGCTTACTTAGTAGTTATATAGTATTATTTTAACTTACTTAAGATATTAAATATAACTATTAAATAGTAGAGCTAAATTATATATAGAGACTATAGAGGTATAATTATAAATAAATATTTTAATAATCTTCTTAAAAGTTAATTAGCTTATGAAGTAACTAACTCTAGAAATATTATATATAGTATAATTAGTATCCTTAAAATTAGAATTAATACTAATTACATAAAAAAAGGAGTTATAGTATATTATTATTTTACTTAATAGTTTCACTCTACTTTTATAACTCTAGACTTTAAGTAAATTAGTTTAACTTTTAATCTTAGTAGTATCTTTAGCCTACTTTCTTAGCTACCTAATTAATTTATTATTATAAATTTTAACATCTACTATATTTAAGCTTATGTGGATAGTAGCTTAGATATAAGTAAAGTATTTAAGTTATTAACTAACTTTACTAGTTATATCTTAGATATTTTTAGTGTTTAGTGTAATATAGCATCTAGGCTCTAGTAGATACTTAAGCTTAGTAATACTTTATTATTACTACTTATATATCTACTTAAATTAGCGAACTTTAACTAGTTTATTTAAATATATAAGCTCTTAATACTCTTCTACTTATTTTATTTTAATAAAGACTATACTATATCTACTACTAATATTATAAGTAATAAAAAGCTATTATATATCATTATATTTATAATAATCATAATAAGTGGAGAGGAATAGGTATAGAGAGTATTTATATACTTAGTAAAGCGCTTAAAACTACTAAAAGTAAAATAAATATTATTTAAAGAGCTAGTATCCTTCTATCTAGATATTAGTTTACAACTTATTAAAAATCTATATAAGGGGGAAGTATTATTTAAAATAAAACATAGCTCCTTAGGCTTATTAGTAATAGTAAGGCTAGGTATAAAAGGCTTAAAGTTCACTAAAACATTTATATAAAGACTATAGTTTTTTATATAGTCTACTATAGTCTATGTTAATTTCTTTCTTAAGATAATCTATTTATATGCACTAATAACTAGCTAATTATAGTTTATCCTATTATTATTAATAGCTATAATATTAATACTATTAAGGATTAGTTATTAATAGGGCACCTACTAGCACTAAAGGCGCCCTTAATTCTTAATTATCTTTATATTTACGTAGCTAGGTTAGTTAAAAGGGAATAAGTAATATATCTATACTTTTTTAACTAATAGGCCTTAATACCCTTCTTAGGGCACTAAACATAGGGCCGTTTAGGTGGTGGATTAATAGTTAAATAAAGCTAGCACTATAAGTTATTTAAGAAAATAAGTAGATAAAGAATTAAAGTAAAGAACTATTAAGAGTTATTAAGATATTAAAGCCTATAACTACTATAAATCTACTAAGGAAATAAATTAGAAATGCTTTAGAATAGCTTAGCAACAGGCATAGGAGAGATAAGTATATAAAGAGAGGTTCTTTAGAGTACTTTATAAGCTAGGATAAGAGATACTAGTATTATAAGGTTAGTTAAAGATAACTTATAAAGAAAGTTAATAGATTAGACTCTCTTAGCTATTAAAGATAGCTATAATAATAATTATAGGAATAACTATAGTCTTAAGAATTTAAATTAGGATTAAGGAGTTAATCTAAGATTAAGAATATTAATTATTAATATAATTAACTTACTAATTATTTTCTTCTCTTAACTAACTTAGGTAGTAAATCTAATACTTTTAATAAAAGAGGTTGTAAATAGTCTTTAATATAGTAGAAAAAGGTATAGGTAATTTACTAGTAATATTAAGGGAGCTAAGATAAATACTAATACTTACTTTCTTAATAAGAGCTTATTACTAGTAATCTTATTAAGCTATTAATTACACTTAATATTATATTAAAGGTCTTATAGTATCTTAATATATCTATATTATAATTAAGTTAGTAAAGAGGCAGTAAGGGTAAAAGTAGAATAGTAAAAGTAGAAAGATTAAGAAAGATATAAATTTATATTTAACCCCTAAAAAACAGCTCCTATTTTAACCCTTAGTTATATAAAACTTTAAATAGCTATAGAATTAAGCTTATACTAGTAGAGAGATCTCTATAAAGTGTAGCACTATATTATAGAAAGTAGAGCTATAAAAGCTAGTACTATAAAAGCTAGTATTAATAGAAGTAGGTAAAGTAGTAGGATCTAAGGCTTAAAGTAAGTCCTTATCTCAGCGTATTATTAATATACCTTATATTTAAAGTTATTTATAGAGTTATTTATACTAAAGGACTAGAGCATCTACTAAGACAGTATAAATAATAATTATATTAAAGAAGGATTTATTAATTATAGTAATAACATTATTTATATAATAATTTAATATAGTATAGTTTATATTAAGGAATTTTAACTTCATCTTAGGCTAAGTCACTTAATAGAGATAAAATAATAGAATTATTATAATTTTATCTTTTACCCTTTAGAAGACTATCTACGTCGCGAAGCATATATATAAAGTATTATTATAAGGGAATAGGCTATTAATAAGACCTTCTAAGACAAGAGACTTTCCACTAGATTAATTACTAACAATATAATAATTAATAGTATTAACTTATTAAATATAATAAATCTTCTAAAGAAGGATCTATCTAGAAGAAGAAGTACTAATATATATAAGGAAGGCATAATATAATAATACCTTATAGTAGTAAGTTAATACTAATAGAATATAACTATACTAATAACTACTAATAGATTACAAGCTAGAATAGAATAAATTTTATATACTATTAACTAATATAATGCTATATAGCCTACATTAGTAGCTTATTAATTATATAAATATAAGTATAAAGTTCTAGGAATACTAAGATTTCTTTACTAGAAGTTAGGATTAAGTGATAGTAATAAGTAATAATAACTATATAAAACACCTTTAAATAGTAGCGTAGGTATATTAGATAATATATAGTTAATAATAAGTAATAGCCAATCAAAAAATAGGTGAGTAATAGGAAAGGAAGGAAGGTAGTTAGTTAAATATTTAAAAAAAGTTAAAAAAGTTAAAAATTTATAAGTAGTGAAAACTATTAGAATAGAATAATACTAAATTATAAGTTAAATAGTAGTGTTAAGCCATATAGTACTAAGCCTAATATAGTATAGTTACTTATGTTATAAGTATTTACTTATAGTTAAGTATAATAGTATACTATATATCTAAATCCTTATTATATAAGAAACGTATATTGTTTCTACTTAAGTTAGTAGGCTATCTAATTTAAATCTTAGTAGATAATAGCTAGCTTATAAGTATCTTCTTTAAAGCTTTAAGCTTCTTCCTTATCTACTTAATATTCTATAGAGGTTTCTAAACTTACTTCTATTCTACCTCTTCTATCATTTCAACACTTAGTAATAGAGAGTAAGATAAAGAAGAAGTTAATCTAGGCATAGATATAAGTATTAACTATAAGTGAAGTAGCTCTAATAATAAAGCTAATAGTAAAGTAAGTAGTAGAATAACTAGCTCCTATAAAACTAATAAAGTTAAAAAGCTATTAAAAAGCTTATATAAGCTATTAAGTTACTTCTTAGTAAGGCTATAGCTATATAGGTAGCTATAATAAATAGTAATAATAAAGTCTAGTAAAAGAGTTATTTAATATTTAAGGTTAAGTAACTATAGCTATAAAGCGTAAGGATAAGAGCTTAATATTATACCCTTACTACCACTTTTCATAGGTAGGTATATAAGTATTATTTATACTATAATTTAGAGCTTACTTATAGAAGCTATATATACTTACTTATTTCTTTCTTATATAATTTATCTATCTTTACTAATAGTGTTAGGTCCTTAAGTTAATTAATATATAACTTACAATCTATAAATAACCCTATAAGAGATATCTTAACTTTTCCTAGTAGTTCCTATAACTATAGTTATACTAGAGAAGAGTATATTAAAACTAAATATTATAAAAAACTAGGTTCCTTCCTTTATTAGCTATAGCGCTTCTAAGTGAGTAGAAAATATAACTTAGTAACCCTAGACCTTATATTAAAAGGCGGATTTTTAACTAGGTATTATTTTTAGTAGGAGTAGCTACTTAATAGTCTTATTTTCTATCCTCTACTACTAAATAAATCTTAGCTACTATACTATTATTATATTAACTAATTAAGATATTATTTAACTCTTATTTTATTATATATCTATTTTAAGATCTTTAGTAAAGGCTTAACTAGAATTATAAGTTTATTATTATTTATAGGATAAGTACTATATAAAGGACTATTATTATATTAAGAGATTATAATTAAAAAGAACTTAGTTATAAAGGTAAGTTAGAAGAGGCTTAGCTACTTATTTATTTATTTACTTATTTTTTTATTTATTTACTTATTTAAAAAGTACTTATTTATTTAAGAAGAAAGAAATATTATATTATAGTATATATTATAGTATATATTATTTAAGTATAAAATCTTATTATATTAGAGAAGTATATAAATAAGTAGAGATGTTATAAACTAATATTATAAATATTCTAAAAATAAGTAATTAAAGAGTAAAAGGGAATAGAGTAAGCTAAGTATAACTTTATATTACTTAATAATATAAGATTAAGTCTTTAAAGGCTAGGAATAATTATTAATTTAATTATTAAATTAAATATAAAAAGATTTAAATTATAGGGTAAGAGCCTTAACTATATAGATATAAAAAAGTCTATTAAGATTATTTAGTTTAGTAGATTTAATAACTAAATTTATTAATTCTTTTATAATTTAATTAATTTAATTACTAAATTTATTAAATTATTATATAACTTACTACTAAGCCTATTCTAGGATATATATTTATAAGGTATTTATTATATTATATTATTAAGTTTTAATACTATCTTCTCTCTTAAAATTTTTATCCTAAAGATAATTATCTATCCTTTATATTATACTTATTATTTAAAAATTTATCTGAATTTACTATCTGCCGTTGAAGGATTCTTAAGAGTTATTATAATAATATAATAATAAGGCGTTATATAAATTATATTTATTATAATATTAATTATCTAGTTAATCTCTATTCTAATTTATATACTATTTATAAAGGGTTAGGTTTAAATTATAAGCTAGTCTTTTTAGAAGCTAAGCTCTATTATATCTAAAAGAAGAGATATAAGAAATTATTATTATTAGTAAAAGTTACTACTAAAATTACTTAACTAAAAACTAAGATAAATAAATTAGAATATTAAAAAGAAAAGCTTATTTATTATAAACTATAAAATATTAAGGAGTTAGAAAAGGATAAAGTAGCTTAAGCTAATAATATTAATCCTTTATTTAACCTTAATTTTAAAGAGATTAAGATTTTTTTCTCTTTTAATTAATCTTTCTTTATTCTTATTAAAACTATTATAGGAGGTCTTAATAATTTTTAAGATTCTTAAGTAATTCCTATATATTTTTAGTATTATAATTTTTTTATTTAATAAGGTATTATTAATCTTATTAATCTAGAATCTTTTTAACTTCCTATTTATCTTCTTTCTTAATTTCGTATTAAAAGGTTTTTTATAAAGGTATACTTAAGTCTATTAGTTCTAAGAATAATATATAAAAAATTAAGTATTATTTTAAGTTCTTTAATAGTTTATAGTTAACTAATCCTTATTATTTTATAATTAAAAATAGTTTAATTTTTATATAATTTAACTTCTTACTAAGCCTTTTTAATTTTATATTTTTAGTTAGGAGATATATTTTATTTCTCTTCTTTAATTAAGAACTATTTTTTTAATTTTTATTAATTTATTATTTAACTATTTTATTTAAGCTTATAATAGTTTTTTTTAATTTATTATAAATTTTTTTAAGTTCTTTAGCTTTAATTAGTACTTTATTTATATTAAGTCCTTCTTATAGTTATAGAAAGCTATTTATATTTTTCTTATAATTTATAAAGAATAGTATTATTCTAGTTATTCTAAATAACTTATTATTATATATTAGCTATATTATAGGTAATAATAATACCTAATTATTTTATTATTTATTTATATAGTATCTAAGATATATTTTTAATATTTAATTTACTTTTTTTATTTATTTATTTATCTAAGGATAATAGGTTATTAATATTTTTAGCTTAATTCTAATTATTCTTAATAATATTTTTTAATAATTTAAGGTAAATAGCTTATCTTTATCTAATATTATTAATTTAAGTATATTATAATCCTTTATAAATTTATTTAATAGTATAAATACTAACTAATTACTATTATATTTTTTTAAAGGGTAGTATAATTATATACTTTATTAATTTATCTATAATAATTATTATAGTATTATATACCTCTAATATTATAAGATCCTTAGATTTTAGTAGTTTAATAATAAAGTTTATTATAATATTATCTTAAGATATCTTTAATATAAATATAAATAATATTTTTTTATATAACTTATATCTTACTAACTTATTTTATTAATACTTAATATATTTCTTAATATATTATTCTATCTTTTTTTAAAGTTATAGTATATTATAATTTTTATAAATAAGTTTTATTATTTTAATAATTCCTAGGTACCTATATATTAGATTATTATAATAATTTTAAATTATCTCTTTAATATATTCTTCTAATATATATATCTTACTCTAATAACTTAGTATTATTATATTAGTTTTTTCCTTATATAATTTATTAGTTTTAATATTATTATTATATACTTCTATTAGCTTATTAATTATATTTAGTCCTTTAACTCTTATAGTTATTATAAGTATTTATATATTAAGTATTAATAATTTATTATTTTCTTATTATAAGATAGCTTATTTATTTAAGTCTTTTATATTTATATAATTTAATTATCTACTTAAAGTATTAGCCTATCTATTATTTATCTTTAAGATATAATAAATCTTAAATTTATATTATTTTAAAAGTTTTATTTATTTAACTTATCTTTAGTTAAGTACTTTTATTATTATAAAATTTAAGAAGTTCTTATAATTAATAAAGATATTAAGTTCTAAATAATTTTTAATATAAATTTTCTAATATTTAAGTACTTCTATTATAATAAGTAATTCTTTATTATAAATATTATAATTCTATTCTAATACTATTTTTTTTTGAATAATATATAATTAAGTACTATTTATTATCTCTTTATTAATATAAGTATGCTTTTATAGCTAGATTTAATATATTAATTTTAATCCTTACTAATTTATTAACTTAAAATATATATAATATTAATAGTTTTATATATACTTTTTTTTAGTTATTTAATTATATTATCCTATTATTTTTTTTATTTAAATTTTATGTCTTTAGTAACTAGTTTTATAAGAGGTAAAATCTTTCTTAAGAATCCTTTAATAAATCTTTTATTAAAATTTAGGAATTTTTAGAATACTTATATTTCTTTTATTATTATAGGTATTAGCTATTTTTATATATTTTTAATTTTATCTTAGCTTATTTAAATACTTTATATATTAATATTATATCTTAGGAAGTTAACCTCTTTCTTATAAAATTTATATTTTTTTAGTTTAAAGAGTAGTCTAGCTTTATATAAATATCTAAGTATCTCTTATATATATTAGATATATTCCTCCTTATTCTTTAAATAAATTAGAATATTATTAAGATAAGCTATTACTATTTTATTTAAATAATACTTTAATATATTATTAATTAATACTTAATAAGATACTAGTATATTAGTAAGATTAAATAATATTATTAAATATTTATAATATTTATATTAAGTTTTAAATATTATTTTCTATTTCTTACCTTTTTTTATATAAATTAAATTATAAGCCCCTCTAAGGTCTAGCTTTATAAAGATTTTTATTTTTTTTAAATTAATCCTAAAGTTTATTAATATTTAGTAATAGATACTTATTCTTAATTATAATATTATTTAATTTTTAATAATTAATATATAATTATAAGCTCCTATCCTTTTTTAGTATAAAGAGTATTAGATAGCTTATTAATAATTTAGATTTTTAAATAAATCTTTTCTTTAAGTTTTTTATAATATATTTATAAAATACTTAGAGTTCCTTTTCTAATAATATATATATAAGTCTAAATATTAGTTTTTTATTTAATTTAAGTTTAATCTTATAATTCTAAAATTAGTATTTAAGTAATATTTTTATATCTACTTTTTTTTAAAAAAGCTATATATATTTAAGGTACTTTTTAGGGATATTTAAAAATATATCTTTTTTTTATTCTTTTTATATTATTTAATTAATTAACTTATTTTTATATTTATAGAGTTAGTCTCTTTTAAGGCTATCTTTATTTAAAGTTATAATATTATATTTTATAATAATTCTTTTACTTAACTTCTTATATATTATTATTTATTATTAATATATATATTTAAAGCTAGTAATATTACTAGGCTTTTATAATATAAATATTTTTATTTTCTAATTAATTATTAAGTTTTACTTCTTTAATTAAAGTATATTTAATATAATATAATAATTAGTTATTTAAATTATATTAAAAGTAACTTTCTTATAATATTACTAAAAAGTAATATCTAATAGGATTAATTTTTTATTAATATTTTTTAATAAAGTTTTTAACTTATTAATTATTTAAAGTTTATAAAGTTTTTTTTTATCTATTATTAATAAGTTCTAGATATATATTAATACTTTTAATATAAAATTTCCTATTACTTTTAAGTTTATTATTATAATAGCTTCTTAATTATTAATTTTAACTAGTTTTTTTATAAGTTAGTTATACTCTATTAAGTTTAGTTTTTTTATAAGGGTTATAATATTTATTTTTTTATAACTACTTTTATTATAAAGGAATAATTTTTTCTTATTTTTTTTATCTTTAAATTAAAGTATTCTATAAAATAAAATCTAGCTTTAATTTTTCATCTATATATATATAGTAGTATAGAAGTAAGTATACTTTTTAAAAAAAAATTATATTTTTTCTTTTAATAACCCTCTTTTAGCTTTTATTTTAATATTATATATTACTTTTTAAATTACCTTAAAAATATTACTACTTCCTTTTTTTATATTAAATACTATGTGTATATATCTAAATTATAATAATAGTATATATATAAGTAGTATTAAAGAATATATATAATTCCTTTAGCCTCTTATTTTATATTATAATACCTTAAGTAAAATGTATTTATATATTTACTTTAGTATACTTTACTATATTATTAATAATAAGAATTATACTAATAATCTTAAGATTTTTTAATTAAGGAGTTTTATTCTTACTATTTCCTTTTTTCTTATTAATTTATAAGTAATATAAGTTTTTATTCCTCTTCTTAATTTACTTACTCCTAATTAGAGTTATTTTTTTAATTATATTTTTATTTATTCTAAGCCTTCTTATCTTATTTTAATTTAAGTTATTTATTTCTTATTTCTTAGAACCTATTATAATACTTATTATATTAATCTTAATTTTTAAGTTTTATTATTATTAGTAGGAGTATACTATCTTATATTTTATATAAAAATCTTTAAAGGTAGTATTCCTATTATTTAAATATAATTATTAAATTATTTTAAGCCTTATTATCTATTATTTCTAATCCTTTAATATATTAAATAATTACTTTTTTATTATTATAAACTCCTTAGTTTACTAGTATTATCTTAAATTTAAGATTATTTTATTATAATAATAATTTACTTATTTCTTTAGCTCTATCCTTTATAATAATAGCTTATATTATATTAATTTATAGTCTAAATATTATATTTTTTAATTTATAGTCTATAATAAAGTAGCTTAGTTTATTATAACTATAATACTTTAGTACTTTCTTATTTATCTCTTTTATTAGCTTTTTATATATATATCTCTTCTTTATTATATTAAGTTCTATTAGTATTAGCCTATATAGATTAATAGATTATTTATTATAATTAGAGTTAAAGCCTTATTTATATTAGTATTATATTATACTAGCTTTAGAAACTTCTTTATTATATCTTTTTTCTATAGCCTTTTTAAAGAGATTATTATTAATTTAAATAGTTTTTTTTAGAGTTTATTAAGTATATCTAGGCTTACTTTAATCCTTATTAGCTTATTTTTAATATTTATTTTAAACCTCCTTCTATATATTATTATAAGTACGTTGTTATCTTATTTAATTTTAATTATATATTATTAAAACTATATTATATACTCTACTATAGATCCTTTTTATTTAATATATTAAATAATCCTTACTACTTAGTTTATTTTATTAGATAATATAAATACTTTATAAAGTTTAGCTTTAAAGTAAGTAAATCTCTTTATTTACTTTATAATTTTTAATATATTTAATAAGTTATCTAAGTATCTCTATAAATAAGATTATATCTATTTTTATATATCTTTATATATAAAGGTAATAGTAACTATTATATATTATTTAACTAATATATTATTATAAAAGTAAAGATAAAGTTAGATTTATATTAATTATTTTTCAAGCTTTTTTTTCTTTATAATAAAGGTTTAGTTAAATAATCTTAATATTTCTTCTAAATTTATTATTAATATTTTTATAATATCTAGGCTAGATAGTTTTATTTAGAATAAATTAAGTTATACTCTTTTAATTTAATATATTTATATTAAGGATATTTAAAGTATTATAAACTAATATTATAAATATTCTAAAAATAAGTAATTAAAGAGTAAAGGGGAATAAAGTAAGTTAGATATAACTTTATATTATTTAATAATATAAGATTAAGTCTTTAAAGGCTAGAAATAATTATTATTTTAATTATTAAGTTAAATATAAGAAGATTTAAATTATAAGGTAAAAACCTTAATTATATAAATATAAAAAAGTCTACTAAGACTATTTAGTTTAGTAGGTTTAGTAACTAAATTTATTAATTTTTCTATAGTTTAGTTAATTTAGTTACTAAAATTTATTAAACTATTATATAACTTACTATTAAGTCTATTCTATGATATATACCTATAGGGTGTTTATTATATTATATTATTAAGTTCTAATAAGAGATTACTTACTAAAGAAATAATTACTATTACTTTAAGATACTAATACTTAAAAGTTTATTATAAACTTACTTTAATTATTATTAGTAAAGTCTAATTTACTATTTTTATCATTAACTTTAGATTAAGAGCTTATATTATTAAAATAAACTTAAAATAAAACTCTTAAATTAAGAAGCTATAAGTAATCTTTAAAGGAAATAGCTTCCTTAATTATTATTAAAGTAATAAAAATCTTTATATAAATATTTATAAAAGCTATAGAACTCTTTATAAAAAATTTAGTTAATATAATAATATATATTAAAATCTATATCTTTATAGGCATAAAAGATAGAAAAAAAAACCTAAATAAATTCTTAGAAGATATTAAATAAGTATATAATTAAGAGTTAAGAGTAAAGAATCTATTACTATACTAAGCCTAGGTATTATAGTAGACTTATAAATAATATTTACTAATAAAATATACTATATTTTATTTTAATAATATTTAGAAGATAATGCCCTCTAGTAGTATAATAATCTAGATATAAACTTAAAATAGAATTAAGTTTAATTAAAAAAAGCTTTCTTATTTATATTTACTATTATAATAAAAGATATATAAACTTAGAGATTTAAGCTTAGAGTTAAATTTATTAATTTAGAATAAGTATTAAATAAGAGTATTACTAAATATCTTAAAAGAGTAAATAAGTTAGCTATTAAATTATTATAAGATATTATAAATTTAGAGATAGTTATATTTAAAGGTATATAAAATACTATGAAGTATAAATAAGTATTATTTAGATATAAGAAAGATATAGATTATAAATACTTTATTATAACTAAGCTTATTAAAGCTACTTATAGTAAAATTAAGAAACTAAATCTCTTTAACTTAAAGTATAAAAATGCTTTTAGCCTTACTCTTCTTAAGTCTATAAGGGAATTAACTAAAGAACTAATAAAATAGACTTTTATTAATATTAATTAAGTATTCCTAGCTCTTATATAAAAAATAAAGGATTTATATATAGCTTAATTAAAAGTAATAGCTAGCTAAAATCCTTTAAACTATATTATTAAGAAAGATAGTAATAATTAAAGACTATTATAATTCTTAAAATATTCCTTTTCTAAATTTTCTTATATCCTTTTTACCTTTTCTACCTAGTACTTAATTTCTAAAATTCTTAAGTTTATTTATTATTTTAGTTATTTAGTATTTATTTTAGCTACTTAATAATTACTACCTTATATATAAATACTAGTAATCTCTCTCTTAGAATTTCTCTTCTTATATCTATCTTATAAATTAGATATTACTTATAAATAAGACTTTAGAATCCTAATTTAATACCTCTATATCTTATAATTATAATATTATAAATATTATTATTATAATTTAATATTATTAACTCTATTGTATTATTACTAAATTTTTAAAATATCTTATTTATACCTTAATACCTCTTTAAATATAGATAAGTTTATAAGGTTTATTTTAATTAATAAAAATCCTTTTACTTTTATTTCAAGCTTATAAAACCCTACTTTAATAAATATTATTAATAATATTATAAAGATCTTTAAGGAAGGAATTGAAATTTTTTAAAATATAACTAATATCTAAACTCTTTTAATTATTTTAATTTAATATTAAGATTATATTATTACTATTTAAGTTAAGAGGGATTAAGTATTAAAAGATTTTTAGGATATTAATTAAACTTTAAAGATATTAAAAGTTAAAACTTAAAATCTTTAACTCTATATTAAATAACTCTAATAAAGTCTTTAATAAATTTAATAAACTACTTTTTTAATTTTAGTAATATTTATATTTTATATATATTTAATAAAATATCTAGACTTATCTAAGTTTAATAAAAAATAAAATAACTTAAAAAGATTTAAATTTAAGCTTTAATAAAAGCTTTAAATAAATAAAGATTAATTTTTTTTAAAATATAATAAATTAGCTTATACCTTTTCTTAATTAATAAATAAAATTATAACTTAACTTTTACTTTAAATTAATAAGTTAAAGAATTTTATTATAATTTTTAATATAGATTAATTTTATACTATTTTAAAACTAAGCTTTAGAGATTCTAATTTTAAAAATATAACTTAGAAGAAGATTATTATATTTAAATAAATAAATTATCTTTTTTTAAATACCTTACTAACTTCTAATACTGGATTAGAGATATAGAGTATAATAAAATTAACTAATATTTTTATTTTTAAAATAGTTTTAGTAAGGAGCTTTAAATTTATTTAATTATTATAAATACTAAGTCTCTTACTTTTAATTAACTTATTATTAAGTATTAGTTCTTAGATATATATTATTACTTAATTAAATTAGCTACTCTTTTTATACATATTATTATAATTATTATAATTATTATTATTATTATTATTACTAGAAATTTACTTATTATTTATATATTAATTTATAACTTTAATATTATAATAGACCTCTTAATAATAAATCCTTACTCTTATATTAGCTCTTAAAACTCTTTAATTACCTAAGAATAATAATACTATATTAATAATATCTTATATCTTTATTATAATAATTTAAGCTATTTAGTTAAGAATTATAAAAAGAAAAAATAAACTTAGACTATTTATAATATTTAAGTTAATTTTATTAACTTTATTTCTATACTAACTACTTCTTCTAAATAAGAAAAAGCCTAATCCTTATATATTATTATATACTAGGACCCTTTAACTATATTTAAATTCTAATATACTTTTTAGTACTTAATAAGAAGTTATTATTTAAAAAGATTTCTAAAAATTATCTTATATTTAGATATATTCTAAGATATAAAAATAGTAAAGTTTTTATAACTTAACTCTCTAATACTAATATTGTTATTAATTTTCTTAATATAATTTATATAAAAATTAACTCTTTCTCTTATTTTAATCTTAAAATATTTTAATAATTTAAAGGCTTTAATAGCTAGCTAGCTATTATAAGCCTTATAACTTAATATATTTAAATTTAATTTATTATTTTAAAATATTTTATTAATTTAATAATCTTCTTTTTAACTTTCTTACTTAATAAGCCTATTATTTTTAGGCTATCTTAATTAAAATAATATTAAGTTATAATTTATTTATACTTTGAAGAAGATTTAATTTTTTTAGAAATATTATTACTTAATAATCTTAAGTCTAAGATAATCTTTATAGCCTTTAATATTTAAGTATCCTTTTTTATACCCTTTATATTATAAACTTTTTTAAAAATCTAATTTATTAATACTACCCCTTTTACTTATATTATAAAATAGCTTAAAATTAAACTCTTCTTAACTATTATATAAAATATTAAAAAAACTTTAGCTTTAAAGACTTATATTAATTACGCTACGTAATAGGTTAAGTTAAGTTAAGGTTTTTTTAACTTAATTTAAACCTAAACCTAACCTGAACCTAACGCGATAGGTTTAGGTTAGGTTAGGTTTTTCTTAGTAAGAATTAGGTTTAAACCTAAAAACCTAACAGGCCCCTGTTAGGCCTAAAATAATCTAATAATTAATCTAATAACATGGCCATGCGCATGCCATGCCCCATGTTATGGATGGATGGTTATGATGGATGGATGGATGGATGGATGTGATGATGTGATGTCATGCGACAGCGACATGCCATGCGACAGCGACATGGCCATCAACATGCGACAGCGACATCTTAGGAGGCGACAGTGACATCTTAGGGGGCATCGCTATGCTAAATAAGGCATAGAATAGGGGCTATTAGGGGCTGACAGAGGCTTATTAAGTTTTTAGGTTTAAACCTAAAAACCTATTACTAAGTTAGATTTAAGTTAGGTTTTTAATTAAGTTCTTAAATTTAATTTAAAACTTAACTTAACCTAAACTTAACCTAAAACCTATTAGGTTAAACCCAACCCGTTATATAATATAATATTAATTTAGTTATTATTCTCTTTTTAAAGTATTATAACTACTTAAATATCTTTTTTTAGAATAAAATAAATAAGTTACCTCTTTATAAATCTTATAATTATAAAATTAAGCTTTAATTTAATAAGGAACCTAGTTATAGCTTTTTTTATAATATATTTCAAAATAAGCTTAAGATCCTTAAGAAATTCTTAAATAAAAATTTAATTAAGGGTTTTATTTAATTAAGCTTTTTATTTATTATCTTTTTTATATTTTTTATTTATAAGTCTAGTAGAGGCCTCTATCTTTATATAAATTATAAAGCCTTAAATATTATTATAATAAAAAATTAGTATCTATTTCTTTTAATTTAAAAAACTTTTATTTAAATTTATTATATAAAGTACTTTATTAAGCTTAATATTATTATTATCTTTAATAAAATTTAAATAGTAATAAATAAAAAATAGAAAATTACCTTCTAAACTTATTATAATTTATATAAATTTTTAATTATACTCTTTAGGCTAGCTAATACCCTATTAACTTTTTAAAAATATATTAATAATATTCTCTATAAATATCTTAATAACTTCTATATTATTTATATTAATAATAGCCTAATCTATAGTAATATTAAGATAGAATAAAAAAAATATATTTAAAAAGTTTTAAAATAGCTATATAAGATAGGGCTTTAAATTAATATTAATAAATATACCTTTTTAATTACTAAAGTTAAATATCTTAACTTAATTATTATTATTTATAAAATTTAAATAAACCTAAAAAAAGTTTCTATTATAATAAATTAGTTACCTTTAAAGAATATTAAGAATATTTAAAGCTTCCTTAATTTTATTAATTTTTATTAATAATTTATTTAAAGGTTCTTTACTATTATTAACTCTTTAATTAAGTTTATTAAAAAAGATTAATTCTTTATTTAAACCTTAGAGTATTAGGCTATCTTTAATAACTTTAAGAAAGTTTTTATCTTAACTTTAGTCCTTCTTTATTTTAATCTAGAAAAAGAAGTTATTATAGAGATTAATATTTTAAATTATATTATTACTAAGGTTCTATCTTAATATAATAATAAAGATTAATTTTAGTTAGTTATTTACTTCTCTATTAAAATACTTCTTATAAAATATAATTATAAGATTTATAATAAGAAACTTTTAGTTATTATTTAAATATTTAAAATCTAATATCTAAAATTAGAGAGGACTAAAAAGTCTATTAATATTATTTTTAACTATAAAACTTTAAAGTATTTTATAATTATTAAGCTTTTAAGCTATTACTAGATCTAATAATTAAAATTCCTCTTTCAATTTAACTTTAAGATTATTTATTATTTTAAAGGCTTAAATAAATAGGCTAATATTTTTACTTATTAATTAAAGGACCTTTTTAAGAGGGAAGGTAATAAATACTATAAATATTAATAATAAATTTTAAAATTATCTTAAAGTTTAAAAATATTAATACTTCTTTTATTTAAGCCTTTTTAGTTTTTATTAATATTAAATTACTACTAAAAATAATACCTAGCTCCCTTAAATTAAGTCTTAATTTTAAAAATAAATTTAAAATATGTAATCTAAATAACTTAATTTAGGCTATTTATATAAAAAGTAAATAAATTTAAAAGATCCTTATTATATTTACTTTTAAAGACTAAAAAAAATAAAAGGGTTCCTTTTATTAGAATATAAAGCTTAGGAGGGCCTTATTTATTATAAAAACTAGCTCTTTATTCTAAATAATAAGAACTTTAAACTATAATTAATTTAAAAAAATTATAATATCTTTACTATTAACTATCTAAAAAAGGTAAAGATTTATAAAATTTTAAGTTACTACTATTATTAGCTAGGCCTCCCTATTAATATTAAAAGATTTATTTAAAATTATTATTCTTACTTATATATTAAAGTCTTTAGGGAGTATTATTATAATATTTTAAAACCTCTAAATGTTTTTAACTACTATTAGTTATATATTTTTATAAATTTTATTATAGTATTACTATTAAATAAAGATTACTTTAATTAATAATACTTTAATATTTTAATTATAGTAAATTATCTTATTAAAAGAAGAATATATATTTTTATAAATTTTATTATTATTAAAGATATTACCTTAGTATTCTATATTTCTATATAAAAGAATTATAGTTTATTATTTTTTATTATTATAAATTAATATACTTAATTTAAAAGCTACTTTTAGTATAAATTTTATTTATAAGTAGATATTAAAGTTAACTTATTTATTATCTTTTATCTTAAAATTAATAATTAAATAGAAAATATTAATATAATTATAAAATAATATTTTTAAATTATCTATAACTTCTTATAAAATAATTAGATTAAATAGCTATCTTTAATTAAATTTATAATTAATAATTATTTTTTAGAAATAATTTTATATATCTTTTTTTTACTAACTTAGGCTAATATCTATAGATAAGATTAAAGTTTAAGTTTTATTAAACTAACCTTATTAATAATAAAGAAATATAAGATTAACTTAGAATAAACTTATTTACTAAAAAGATAAATTAAATTAATAAGATTCTTTAAAAATAAATAAAGCTTATTTAAGTAAGCTAAGAAGAATTTATTAATAAATATTATTAATTAACTTTTAAATATATAATTAAGGATCTTATCTAGCTTAATATTTAGAACCTTTAAACTTAATAACTTAATAAAAAGCTTTTAAATAAGTTTAAAGGGCTATTTTTTATTATTTAAATTATTAATTTTTTTACCTATTATCTAGAGCTTCCTTTAGATTAGTTTTATTATAATATTTTTTATATTAATCTTTTTAAGCTTATTATTAATAACTCTTTTTTAAATTAAATATCCTCTATACCCTATCCTATAATTAATCCTTAGAGTAATAAGTATTATTTTATAATAATTATTCATAATTTTAAAAGAAGATATTCTTACCTAGAATTTAGTATATAATAAATAAGTTTTAATAAACTTTCTTAAAAACTTTTTAAATATATTTAAAACTTTATAGTTATTTTAAAAGTTTAATTTTTTTAATATTTTAATTACTTAAATTATAAAACTTAAACTACCTTTAAGGCTAAATCTAAGGACTTTAATAAATTAAATAATTTTAATTTTAATATAAAGGACTTTAAGCTAGACTTTAATAATAATAATAATAATCTTTTTTTTTAATAAAGTAAGATTAAGCATCTATTTAAAAATATAAATATTAAGAGGGAGGTATTATTATAGTTTTTAAAATACTTTTTTTCTAAATTTTTTTATATCCTTTTTACCTTTCTTACCTAGTATTTAATTTTTAAAATTTTTAAGTTTATTTATTATTTTAGTTATTTAGTACTTATTTTAGTTACTTAATAATTATTACCTTATATATATAAGTACTAGTAATTCTCCTCTTAGAATTTCTCTCCTTATATTTATCTTATAAATTAGATATTACTTATAGATAAGACTTTAGAATCTTAATTTAATATCTCTATACCTTATAATTATAATAAAGACTAATAAAAAATATATTAGAAGTAAAGTACTTTATCTATTATAAATTTAGATATTATATAAATATTTATCTATAATATAAGCTACTTATTATAATAGCTTAGGCTATCTTAATAAGAGATAGCTAAAATAAAAATAAGAAGAATAATAATAAGCTATTAATATTAGTCTATTATTTTATAATAAAGAAAAGATATCTAGTAATAGTTATATTTAAAGATAAGAGTAAAGAGAAAATATTTACTAAGCTATCTAAAATAACTAAATATATATAAAAGGGACTTATAAACTATAACCCTCTAATACTACTAAAGCATATAATAAATTATATTAAAAAGTTTAATAAAATATATAAAATATAATCTCAATCTACTCTAGCTAATAATAATATTAATAAGGAAACAATTAATAATAAGAAGGTAAAGGAGATTATTATACTAGCCCTAAAGCTTATAAAAGTAGTAGATTATACTAGGCCCCCTTAAACTTAAGTAACTAAGATTAGAAAGGTATAAGAATTAATAGCTATAAAAGGACTAAAAATACTAAATCCTATTAAAGAAATAATAGGTTAAGATAGGTTTAATATTAAGAAAATCTTAAATTTATTAGTAAAGATCTTTATAAGAGAACTTCTAAACTAATCTAACTCTATAATTAAAGAGTTAGTATATAATATATAATAAGCTACACTCTATTATTATATAAGAAAACTAGCTATAAAAGTAACTCTAAATATAATAGAAATATAAAACCTTAGTAGAGTTATACTTTTAGTAATAATAATAATACCTCCTCTAATTACTACTTATACTTATAATAATAATAGAAAGTTTTAACTAGTATTAATTACTTTCTAAATTAATACTATAAAGTTACTATAAATTCTACTTAATAATAGTCTAATTATTAAGCTAATTAATAAAAAGCTAGTTAAATTAATTAAACCTTAACTTATTATATATACTAATAGATACCTATAAGTTAGTTTAGCTACTAATAAATTAAATAAGCTTATAGATTATATATATATTTCTATTAATATCTAAAATATATAAGCTATAGTTAAAGCCTAAATTATATAAATTAATATTTATAACTTACTTTTAAGCTTATTATAATTAAAAAGGGTCTATTATAAACTTAACTATAAATTTAAAAAAATCTTTATTTCTAGAGATAATTATTAACCTAAAAGGATACCTATTAAACTAATAATAATAGAGAGCAAGTTACTAATTATAGAATTTAAAGAAAATAATAAGGAGAGTATAGATTAAGTATATTAGAAATTCCTAAATAACTAAGAAAATATTATACCTTAACTCTAAAGGATCTAGGGAGGAGTTAGGGTATAATATTATTAAGGATAGAGCTTATAGTATTAATTATAGTATATATTTAATATAATAATAACTTAACTTCTTCTACTAATCTTAGATTAATATCTTATATAGTAATTTTAGTAGAAAAATATACTTTTAGTAAAAGAAATTATTTTTTTATTAAATATAGATCTATATAATAATCCCTTACTATAGTACCCTTTAATATTATTAAAGTATAGGTAGTATTAAATAGCATTATTATTAAACTAAAAGTAAATACCCTTAAGTATATTAAGAGAGCTAAAAAACTAGTTTATATATAAAAGGATTATTTTACTATAAATATTTAAGATATTAAAGTAATAGATTTAATTAAGTATTTAATTAACTTAGTATTTAATACTAAACTAGTAATAGAATTACTACTTAAATATATAATAGTAGAAAGAGAGTTTACTAATAAAATCTTTTTAGAGTTAGAGGATGCTAGTATAATTATAAGAAGAAGTACACTACGTAACGGGTTTTTCTTAGTATTTGAACTTTTTTACTCTCTTTCCTTAATAACTTTTCTATTCCTCTATATAATTTTAATATTAGGGTATTAATTAGAAGCCCTACTTAAGGGCTTTAAAATAATAACCTAATTACGCTAAACCTATCTAGATTAGTAGAGGTATTAAAGTTTTAAAATAGGTACTTAAAATTAGGTTAGGTTAAGACCTTTTAACTTAACTTAACTTAACCTAATAACTTAATACGCTAATAGATCAACTAACCTAATTTAGTTTAGTAAAATTAGGGTATCATTTTAAAGCCTTTAAGTAGGGCTTTTAATCCATGCCCTAATATTAAAATTATATAGAGAGATAGAAAAGTTATTAAGGAAAGAAGAAATATTTAAAAACCTACTAAGAATAACCCGACCCGACCTGTTGCGCGGCGTAAGTAGGCTCTTAATATTAGGATAGTAGAATATAGGATACTCTAGCTAGTTTTAACTTAGCTAGTTATCTTTTAAATAGTCTATAAAATAATTAATAAGCTAAGAATTAGGCTTACTATTTATAGGACTTAAGGAGGTATAGATATCTAATAGTAATAATATTAGTATAAGATAATTAAGTAATTATATTTAGTTATATAACTAATTATTTAATTATTATAATAAAGTTAGTAAAGAAAGGTAAGAAATATCTATAATAAAAGAATAGAAATAACCTTTAAAACTTTAAATAGTTAATAAGAACCTTATAAGAGCTTATAAGATTTTATTAAGCTTATATAATCTTAACTCTATTATATTAGTAGGTATACTTCATAAAATCCTTAATATTTATATAGAAATAAGTTTTAATAAGGAACTTTATAATTATTTTAAAAAAGAAGTAGAGATATCTATAAATAGTTTAAGAGTATAGTAGTAATATACTTAATATATATATTAAACCTCTAATAAAGGTAATATAACTTTAGTAAAGCTCTAGTAAGCTATAATTATAAAAATAAAAATAAAAGTTATAATAAAATAAAAGATAATGTTATAAAAAGTTTAATAATAAAAGTATAAGACTATAAAAGCTATATTAAAGTTCTTAGTAGAACTATAAGATTTAAGGAAATAAATATTTAATAAATAATATTTATAAGCTAAGTTATAGATATAATAACTTAAGTAGATATAAAAGATAAATTTAGTTATTAAAATACCTCCTTTAAATTAATTACTTACTTTATAATAGATTTCTTATTTACTCTTAAATAATTTTATTATCTAAATGCTAAGGCCTAAGCTATAGTTATAAATAGCTTAGAGGCACTCTTAATAGTCTTAAATTATTATAATATAAGGCTATAATAACCTATAGTAAGCTAAATTAGCATTAGGTTTAGTATACTTAAAGGTAACTAGAATAGTCTTAAATTATTATTAAATATTAAAATATTATAAAGGCCTTATTTAACTACTATGCTACTATTATATAGAGATAATATTCTACTTAAAGTTACTTATCCTAAGGATTATTGCTCCTATATAATAGATGTATAAATTTACTTAGAGTCTTAATAATAAGTTTTTTTAACTTAATATAATTTCTTTCTTCTCTATTTTTATTACACTCCTATTAGTAAGCTACTTAACTCTCTCTTATAATATAGTAGTATATAATAGTTATTACTAGTATTATTATAGTAAAGATAGCTTCTATTATTATAATTCTAGCTATGTTACTATCACTTAAGTAAGTAAATAAAGTAGTTATAAATAAAAATAAAAGTAAGAGTAAGGAGCTAAACCTACTAGATATTAAAATAATAGAAGCTTCTCCCTTTAAAGTCTTAAACATCTATAATAGGGTCATAATTATTATAAGTCTAACTTTAATAGTAGACTAAAAGTTCACTATTAATATATTAGCTACTAATATATCTTTCCTTATATAAGTTATTTTAAACTAACTAGGTAAATACTATAAAGGTATAACTAAAGCTAGATAATATAGGTATCTTATTCTAGTATTATATATAGCTATTAATAGAGTAAGCTTATACTAGTGCTAATATACTATTAAATAGCTAGTTTACTTATTAAACTTATAAGAGTACTACTTAATACTATTTCAATATAAATATATTAGTAAGATAAGTATTAAGGCAAACACTAAACACTATAGTTTATGGAATTTAAATATAGTATTAGAAGTGTATAATTACTATTATTATTAGTAGTAATAGTATAAGTATAACTTAATCTATAAGTATATAACTAGTGACGCTATATTAGTGAAATGTTAGTAAGTAAGTTAGAAGGTAATTTAAATAAATAATGTAAAGTATATAGAAGACGCTATCTACTTAACTATAAATTATTTTTTAGGTGCCTATCTTTCTAGGATTTTCCGCGTTATAATAGACTTAAGGGGTAGAGCTATAGGTAATAGTAAGAAGAATACTATTTTAAGAGGTAATAATAGATAGATAGGAAGATATATCTCTATTTAAAGATTCTATTAACTATATAGGCTATAGTGCTGAATTATAGAGAGAATATTAACTTAAGCCTTATATATATATAAGCATAATTAGTGATTATAAGGATAGAATCACGCCTGTGTTATATCTTATTATGCTTTTATAATGCTATTAAATACTATTTATTAATTATTACCTAGATTCAGTGGCTTCTAGTAAGAGTAAGGAATACTACTTACCTTTCCTTTAGTTAAGCATCGCTGCCTAAAACGGATCCTAGTCCTTAGCTGTTTGAGAAGATAGCAGTCTATTAGGATTAATAGGACTATGAGAGTTGGATGCTATAACGTAATTTATGTCTCAGAATATTAACGAAGCGAATATTCTAAGTAGAGATAAGGCTCGCATCTCAGTAATGATATAGTTTGTTAAAAACGAGGACCATTCATATGGGGCATTCATGTACAAAGATTTAATGCGCTTTTGGAACGTGACTGAAACAGAAATCGCCACGCATAGTGTTCTATTCCCCACTCAAAACAGTACTATAAACATCCTCCTCTTTATACGTAAAAGCAGTAACTGTCTCATAGACCAAATAAACGTTGTTAACAATGATAAAGTGTATCCCAGCCATAGCCTGGATCTACACACAATATTGTAAGCACTATACTCCCCTTTCGAACAAATCTCCTAACGACAGGAAGAAGGGAACTTACGGTGGCACCCTCAACCTCATCATTCATAGCTCCGTAAGTCGCATAGACCATTCTCTTCTCCTTCACAAACCCTACCAGCTTCGGCGCGAGAATGAACGGCTCACTTGCAGTAACCACGCCTTCCAGTTCCTACTTCTTAGCAAAACTTACCGCTTCTTGTAGGTTTGTGGCGCGGATATCAGTCTGTATAGAGTTGCCGGCGTCGGTAAGTTAGAAAACGGGCCAACGGGATTGCTTGCGGGCAAGCAAGATGCAGATTTCGGGGCTGAAGGAGGACAGTAGGACTGCTTGAGCTAAGATGTATTCTGCGAGACAGGAGAATAGTATCGGTGAAGAAATTGGCTTCGACGAAGAAGGGATCCATGTTCCAATCGACTGTCGCTTCCGCTAGGCTTCTACCAATTCAGGTTTGTCAGTTGTGATAAAACAGAAGGTTGCGAGGCTTACTGATTCTAATGTTCAAGGCAATATTTAATGGAAGCGTTTTCAAGGGCTGTTGGAATATGACGTATGTATCATGGATGAGCTCGCCCTACGTGTTGCCTTTGATCCTCTAGAGTTGTAGTCGAAGGTATGCTCGATTCTGGCCTTGAAGGCCTGGGAATCGACACCGTCACTGGCATTGACTGACATAGTACGCGCCTTTCTGATTAGGGGTTTCTTGAAATACTCCGTCTCTTCTTTGCAGGGGACAGCATACCGATGCTGACCAGACTGCTCGGTGTTGATCTGCATGAACTATGATCATTAGACTGCTTTCTATTCAACGATCAGGAATGATTGCCTACTTGTTTATGTGTGATAGTACGCATTGGAGAGTCAATTCCAGTCTCAGAGACTAAGAAGTCGTGGTAAACGACCGGTATATGATCCTTGGTCAATTGCACATCTGGAAAATCAGCACCATATGTTGGTATTTTGATGTATAGTATTATTTTTGAGACGGTGCGACACGGTTGCCCTCTTGCTAGTAGATTGCAGTTTCAAGGTCTCTTCAGCTGACGCTGGAGTACCGTGGCTTGCTCGTGAGACAAACCCGGTGCTGCTGCTTCAGAGAGAGCCTTCGTGAGTGGGATGTGGCCCCTATAGCTGGCGTGATCGCTTGCTGTCTAGCCTGCGTAATCACAGTGCTCTACTTTGGCCATATGTTCTAGGAGAAGTTCGGCTATAGTAATAAAACCAGCCACGTTTATAATAATAAGTAGAGTCCAATTCTTAGTAGTTTCAGGCTTATTAATATTAGGATTATAGTGTAATAGAAAATTGCTAGGCATTTTATTACTAGATTAAGCTGTAATATAAAGAAGTATCTATTCTAGTAAATTAAAGCAGTTAAGATAAATATTAAAATCTAAGAAATATATAATAACTTTAATAAAATTAAATTTAATTATAAATAGTAGAAGCTTACTAAAATAGAAATAAAGTATAGTAAGGTTCTTATAAATATTATAAATATTAAAGTAAATTAGTATATTTATAATCTCTAAATAACTACTAAAAATAGAAATATAAACTAGGCTTTATAATTATCTATCTCTTAAAAAGATAGTAGCTTTAGTTTTTTCTATATTATATTATTTATAAGCTTTTATAGACTTTAAGATTATTTTATATAGCTTTAAAGAACTACTTTTATAGATATATACTTTAACTTAAAGTAACCTAGTCTAATATAGTTAGTATAGCCCTTAAACCCTATATAATTATAATTATTATAGCTTAGATATTACTAATAATATAAAGAGTATAACTTTAAGAGTAAGGTATTATAATAGTAGTAATAGAATTAATTAATTTTATTAAGTTTATTAGTATAGCATATAGTAACTTCTAGAGTTTATAAAAAGTTAATATAATATTATAGCTCTTATACTATATAATAAATTAAATTTAACTTAATAAATCTTAAATTTAGTTTAAGTTAAGTTAGATTTTAAATTAAATTTAAAAATTTAATTAAAAACCTAACTTAAACTTAACTTAGTAATAAGTTTTTAAATTTAAATCTAAAAATTTAATAAATCTCTATTAACTTTTAATAGCTTTTATTTTATATCTTATTTAATATAATAAGACCTCTTAAGATATTATTATTATATATTAATACTTTATAAGATATTATTATTACTTTTTAAAATATTATTATTATCTTTTAAGATATTATTATCGCCTCTTAAGATATTATTATCACCCCTTAAGATATCGCTGTTGCATGTTGATAGCTATGTCGCTGTCGCATGGCATATCGCTGTCGCATGGCATGTCGCTGTCGGATGGCATCGCATCGTCGCATCCATCCATCCATCCATCCATCATGGCCATCCATCATGGCATCCATCATGGCATCCATCATGGCCATCCATCCATCATGGCCATCCATCATGGCCATCCATCATGGCCATCCATCCATCATGGCATCCATCACGGCCATCCATCCATGGCATGGGGCATGGCATGCGCATGGCCATGTTATTAGATTAATTATTAGACTATTTTAGGCCTAACAGGGGCCTATCAAGTTTTTAGGTTTAAACCTAATCTTTATTAAAAAAAACCTAACCTAACCTAAACCTATCACGTTAGGTTTAGGTTAGGTTTAAGTTTAAATTAAATTAGAAAAACCTTAATTTAACTTAACTTATTATATAGTGTATTAATAAATAGCTCTTACTCACATCTATAAGATAAAAATAAAGGTAAAGAATTAACTTAAAATAAAGGCTAAGAATTAACTAGCTAATATATAAGTTTTTAAATTTAATAGTAGTAAGGGAAGAATATATACTTAAAGTAATTAAAAAATATATATTAACTACTAGCTAAGTAATAAGCTTATAGGAATTCTATTATTTATATATTTAATAAGAGCTATATAGAGTCTCTATTCTCTTTTAATCCTTATATTAAATCCTCTTCTAATTTTATTAGGTTTCTCTCTATTAATACCTTAGTTAATATAGCTTTTATAATATTTTTAAGATATATAGTATTTATATCTAGCCTTAGAGGATTCTAAGCTATAAGTAACTTAGGACTAACCTTAAATAAAGAATATTTTAGTAAGTTTTACCTTAAGAATTAAATAATTTGATAATATTCTAAAATTTTATTAAGAAGGATTAATATTATTATTAAATTAATATAATTACTTTTTTAGCTAAGTAATAATAATATTAATATTACTAATAGTATTAGAGTCTTATTTTTAATTTAGGCCCTTTTATTATTATTACTATTAAATATAAACTTTATATAACTCTTAATATACTCTTTATTAACTTTTAAACTAGTAGAGATATTTATAAATAAGTTATTATATTTTATTTATAAAATTATTACTTCTACTAAGATCCTATTATTAGATATATATATCTTAGGCTTTATAATATAAGTATTATTACTAAAGTATTATCTTATATTAGTAAATAATAGATTAAGTATTTTATAATTCATATTTAATACTTTAATAAGTAACTTTAATATTTAATTCTTAAATATACTATTATAGTCTAGACTTATAATACTAATATAATATTAAATTACTAAGGTAACCTTAATACTTATAGTATTATTACTTAAGTATTAATAAAGATAATATATATAGCTTTAGAATAGTTATAAATAAATAAGTATAAATTAAAGGCTTAATTAAGTTACTTAATTAAAAAGATAATATTAGTTTTCTAATATTAATTCTAGGTAAATAGGACTCTATAGCTACTAGGCTTTACTTAGTAAGCCTTAAGTTATATTAACCTATAATAGTTAAAGGTTTATATAGTAGAGTTTAAAAGTAATATAGAATCTAAGTTATTTTAAGTTAGACTAGCCTTATCTATAAAATTAATAATAAGTATATTAAGGTAGCTTAAAAAGCTATTATAAAAAATCTAAAATTAAATACTAAATATATATCAATTCTTAAGTCTTAGTATTAGCTTATATTAGAGGAGTAAGTAAAACTAGAGATAATAAAGATATTAAGAATTTATTTAATATAAATAATAATTATTTTATTAAGTTACTATAACTATTTACACTCCTTAGTGTTAGAACTAGGACTAGGAAAGACTAGTAATAAGAGCTACGTGGGAACAAACGAAGTTTAGAGCACAGGGTGTTTAGTAGGACTAGTATTAAAGGCTACTAAATATACTAAATAAAGTGCTTAGGGAGATTAGGATATCTAATTATTAAATATAATAAATATATTGAACTAGATAGTCTTAGTAGATTTTTTTATATTTATATAATTAAGGCTCTTACCTATAATTTAGATCTTTTTATATTTAACTTTATAATTAAATTAATAGTTATTTCTAGCCTTTAAAGACTTAATCTTATATTATTAAATAATATAAAGTTATATCTTAACTTACTTTATTCTCTTTTACTCTTTAATTACTTATTTTTAGAATACTTACAATATTAGTTTATAATATTTTGAATACCCTTAATATAAGTATATTAAATTAAAGGAGTATAACTTAATTTACCTTAAATAAAACTACCTAGATTAAGTATTATAATAGTATTAATAATAAATTTAGGAAAAGTATTAAGATTATTTAATTAAACCTTTATTATAAAGAAAAGAAGAAGTTTAAAGAATAGTTAATATAAATCTAGTTTTATTTTTACTTCTATAATAATATACTAATTAAATAATATATAGTAGTTATTATTACCTTTATATATAAAAATATATAGAAATAGGTATAACCTTATTTATAAAGATACTTAGATAACCTATTAAATATATTAGAAATTATAAAATAAATAGAAGGATTTATTTATTTTAAGATTAAACTTTATAAAGTTTTTATACTATTTAATAAAATAAACTAAGTAGTATAAGTTATTTAATATATTAAATAAAAAAGATCTATAATAAAATATATAATATAGTTTTAGTAATATATAATTAAAATTAAATATAATAATAATATACTTATAATAATATATAGAAGGGAGTTAAAAAAATATTAAGGATAAGTTAATAAAGACTAAAGTAAGCTTAGATATATTTAATAAACTTTAAAAAAAAGCTATCTAAATTAATAATAATCTCTTTAAAAGAGCTATAAAGAAAAGATATAATAGAAAGGTCTTTAAAGCTAGTATAATATAATATTAATATAAATAAGGCTTTAACTCTAACTATAATAGAAGATCTATTAATTTATATAAACTAATACTAATAAAACTTAATATAATAAAGAAGAGACGCGTATATAGAAAGCTAATAAAAGGGGTAAATAAGAAAATACTAAAGTATTATAATTATAATAAACTAAGCTACTTTACTAAGGACTATAAGTTAAAAAATATAATATTTAAACTATAAATTAATATAATATAAGCTATTATTATAAAGGATAAAACTAAAAGAATAAATAAATTATTACTAAAATAGGATAATCTAGAACTTAAAATAATACTAGTAAACTAGAGAGTTTATAATAATAAAAAAGTAATTACTTAGCGTATTAAAGAACTAGAAATAATAAATAATAAAACTTAAAATAATCTAATAATTATATTTAACTAATAGGAATATTACCTTTAAGGATTTTTATATAAAATATAGGATAATATACTCCTACTAATAATAATAGGACTTAAAGATCTAAAATAATATAATAGGTACTATAATAAGTTCTAAAAAATAAAAAATAAATAACTTAGACTAGAATAAGATAAGAAGGCTTAAAATATATAAAAATATAATTAGGGAAATAACTCTAATTAGGAGTAAGTAGATTAAGAAAAAAAATAAAAACCTAAATTACCTATAAATTAAAAAGAAAAAGAATAATAGAAATAATAAAAATAGGACTTTTTAATTAAAAGATCTTAAAACTACTAATATAACTCTTATTATTAATAATATAATAAAATATACTAGAGTAAGTACGCGGACGTATACTACTTAAAATATTATAATATAAGATAAGAGGCTAAAAGAATTATATATACTCCTTAATACTACTTATATACTTATTACTATTATAACTTAAACACGTGTATATAGTACCTAATATAGAAATAGGAAACAATAATATTCCTAAGATAACTTAAAAAATAGTATATAATATTAAAGTAAGAACTAAGATAGGATTATTAAAAAGAAGAATATAACTATATTTCTTAAAAAGTATATTTACTTCTAAACTATTATATATATATAGATAAAAAATTTAAGCTAGATTCTATCCTATAAGATACTTTAACCCTAAGATAAGAAAAATAGAAAAAGATTATTCCTTTATAATAAGAGTAATTATAGGGAAATAAATACTATAACCCTTATAAGAGAGCTAAACTTAGTGGAGTATAGCTAACTTATAAAGAAACTAATTAAAATTAATAACTAAGGAGCTATTATAATAATAGACTTAGAAGTAACAAGGAACTTTATATTAAAAATATTAATATACATCTAGAACCTACTAATAATAGGTAAAAAATATTACGGTTCTTAAACATTTCTTATTAACACTTTCTTATAATATTTCTTTATAATATAACACTTAAGTTACCTAGCGTTTAAAATACCTTAATACTCTTTTTTAATACTTTATATTATATATTTAAGTACTAATGACCTTTCTTTCTTCTTTTCTTTCTTCGTGTTTATCTTGTATATTAGATATTACTCTTAGATAGGACTTTAGAATCCTAATCTAATACCTCTATGCCTTGTAATCGTGACAAAAAAGAACCCTATAAACTTTAAATAACTAATAAATTAAAAGCTTTATCTAAAAATATTAATAAAGAAATAATCTTATTAAATATTACTTTTTAATAATACTATAAGGAAGTTACCTTTAATATAATTTAAATAACTAATTATTATATTATATTAAATATATCTTAGTTAAAGAAGTAGAATTTAATAATTAATTAAAAAATAAGAATATTTATATTATAAGAGCCTAGTAATCTTACTAACTCTAAATATATATATTAATAATAAATAATAGTATATAAGAAGTTAAGTAAAAAAATAATTATAAAGTATAATATTATAACTTTAAATAAAGATAGCCTTAAGAGAGGATCTAACTCTATAAATATAATAAAGAGTTAGTTAATTAATTAGTATAAAAAGAATTAAAAAAAATATATTTCTTAATATCCTTAAAAAGTACCTTAAGTATATATAGCTCTTTTAAGAAAAAATAAATATAAAAATATTACTTAAATACTAGTCTTAGGATTATAAGATTAAACTTAAATTAAATAAAAAACTAATATTTAAATCTATATATATATTATTAAAAAAGGAACTCTAAGTACTTTATAAATATATTATAAAAAACTTAAAAAAAGAATTTATTTAAGAATTTAAATTACTAGTAAATTACTTAATACTTTTTATACTAAAGAAGGATAGAAGCTTATAGTTATATATTAATTATTAAAATTTAAATAATATTATAATTAAGAATAGATATTTATTACTAAATATTAATAAACTTTAAGACTAACTTAAAAAGATAAAAATCTTTATAAAGCTAAACCTTAAGGAGGTTTATAACTTAATTTATATAAAAAAAAGTAAGGAATAGAAGATAATATTTAAAACTTAATATAAATATTATAAATATTTAATAATATTATTTAGTCTTACTAATATACTAGTAACTTATTAAGTATTAATTAATAATATATTAAAGTACTATTTAAATAAGATAGTAATAACTTACCTTAATAATATTCTAATTTATTTAGAAAATAAGGAAGAATATATCTAATATATATAAAAAGTATTTAAATATTTATATAAAGCTAGACTACTCCTTAAATTAAAGAAATATAAATTTTATAAGAAAAAAGTTAACTTCCTAGGATATAATATTAGTATATAAAATATTTAGATAAGCTAAGATAAAATAAAAGATATATAAGAATAATTAATATCTATAATAGTTAAAGAAGTATAAACGTTCTTAAAATTCCTAAACTTTAATAAATAGTTTATTAAAGGATTCTTAAAGAAAGTTTTACCTCTTATAAAGTTAGTTACTAAAGATATAAAATTTAAATAAAGAAAATAATAAGATAATATAATTAAATAATTAAAAAATATATATATAAAACTACTAGTATTATATATATTCTAGGTTAGTTAACTAGTAAGGATTAAGACTAATATATTAAATCTAGCTATAGAAATATACTTATATTAATAAAAAAATAATAAATAGTACCTAGTTATATACTATTTAAAAAAAAAAAATATTAAAATAAAATTATAATATCTATAATAAAGAGTTACTTATAGTAGTAAAAGTATTTAAATATTAAAAAGTTTATATTAAAAGTTATTTAGAACTTAATATCTTTACTAATTATAAGAATCTCTTAAATTTTATAATAATAAAAGTACTTAACTAAAGATAAGTTAAATAAATAAAACTTTTAAAATAATATAAATTTAAGATCTACTATACCTTAAGAAAAGAAAATAAATAAATTAATACTTTAAATAGATAATTAAATAATATAAATATAAAAGATTTAAATAAATAAGCTATCTTATAGTAATAGAAAGATAAATTATTAATACTAAATATATAAATACTTATAATAACTATAAGGGTTAAAGGACTAAATATAATTAATAGGCTAATAAGAGTATATAATAATAATACTAAAGCTAAGGAATTATATAAGAAATAACCTAATATAATAGTACTAAGTTATTAAGGTAAGATATATATACTAAAGAAATATATTAAAGGGATAATCTAAAATTATTATAATAACTTAATATATAGGTACTTAGGAGTTACTAGAATAATAGAACTTATTTATAAAAACTATAATATACTATAACTAAAGGCAAAAGTAGAATAATATATTAAGAAATATATTAAATATTAATAAAATAAGTTAGTTAGATATAAGCTATATAAGAAAATATAGTTTATACCTATACTAAAAATACTTTAGGATAATATTATTATAAATTTTATTACTAAGCTACTAAAATCTAAGGATCTTATAATATTAGAGGTATATAATACTATTATAGTTATTATAGATAAATTAATAAAGTATATAATTATACTACCCTTTAAAGAAAAATATAATATTAAATAGTTAGTATTTATATTATTAAATAAATTTATAAGAAACTATAATATACCTAAATTAATTATATTAAATAGAGATAAACTATTTACCTTAAATTATTAGAAAATATTATTAGGAATAATTAGAATTAAGTTAAGAATATTAATAATCTATTATCCTTAAATAAATAAATAAATAGAAAGGGTAAACTAAATATTAAAAATATATCTTAGATATTATATAAATTAATAATAAAATAACTAGGTATTACTATTACCTATAATATAGCTAATATATAATAATAAGTTATTTAGAATAACTAGAATAATACTATTCTTTATAAATTATAAAAAAAATATAAATAGCTTTCTATAATTATAAGAAGGATTTAATATAAATAAAGTACTAGTTAAAGCTAAAGAACTTAAAAAAGTTTATAATAAGTTAAAAAAAACTATTATAAGCTTAAATAAGATAGTTAGATAATAAACTAATAAAAATTAAAAAAATAATCCTTAGCTAAAAAAGAGAGATAAAATATATCTCTTAATTAGAAATATAAAATTAAAAAGACCTAGTAAGAAGTTAGACTATATAAAAATTAAATTATTTTTAATTATAGAATAATAAGGATTAATTAACTATAAACTTAATTTATTAAAAGACTTAAAATAATACCTAGTTTTCTATATATTACTCTTAGAACTAGTAGACTTAAATATACCCTTATAAAAAACCTTTTAGTATAAAGTTAAGGAAGAAAATAAGTAAAAAATTAAAAAGATTCTAGATTAATAAAATTAGAACTACCTTATTAAATAAAAAAATTATAATAATACTAAAAATATATAGGAATTATTTAGGAATCTTAAGAACTACTAGCGCCTACTATAATAGTTTTAGGCATAAAGAACTAGGTCTAATTAATATTAATAAAAAAATTAAAAGAGGAGAATAGATTAAGGAGAGGAGCCTCCTTAAAATACTTATCTACCTTTAACTTAAGAATATTTTAAGCCTTAGTATCACCTATCTCTTTTAATTTCTAAAGATAAAAATTATATTACTTTTTAAGGTAGGCTAGTTTTATCTAGGCTTCTTATATATCTTTATTAAGCTTTTTAATTATATCTTAAGCTTTTTTATACTCTCGGCTAGGAGGGGCTAGATTATAATAATAATTTATTTTATTATACTTAGTATACCTAATAGACCCTTTAATCTTTATATAATCTTTAGGCTTAATATATGCTACTAAATATATACTATATATCCTTATAATAATACAATAAAGTTTCCTTTTATAATATTTAGTAGCTTAAATATAGTAGAGGGTACTACTATCTTTAATATATATAATACTATATTAATAGAATATTTAAGAAAAGATAGTTTAAACTTTAAGATAAAATTCTTAGAGGGGGGACCTAATATTAAAACTAGGATTAGAAAAGACTAGTAATAAGAGCTATATAAGAATAAATAAAGTTTAGAGTATAGAGTATTTAATAGAATTAATATTAAGGGCTACTAAATATATTAAATAAAGTACTTAGGGAGATTAGGATATTTAATTACTAAATATAATAAATATACTAAACTAGATAGTCTTAGTAAACTTTTTTATATTTATATAATTAAGGCTTTTACCTATAGTTTAGATCTTCTTATATTTAACTTTATAATTAAACTAATAATTATTCTTAGTTTTTAAAGACTTAATTTTATATTATTAAGTAATATAAAGTTATACCTTAGCTTACTCTATTCCCCTTTACTTTTTAATTACTTATTTTAGAATACCTATAATATCAGTTTATAACACTTAGCCTCTTTAATATAATATAATAATTTTAACTTTAATTCTATCTTCCTATCTTTTTACTAAATATAGGGTAAGGTATAAATTAAGTAAGATATAAATCTTATATAAAGATAAAAGATTTAAGTCTTATAATAAATTATAGTATAAATATATATATCCTTTAATTATTTAAATACTCTCCCCTAAGCTTTCTACTAAATAGTAAATAAAGATATAAGTTAAGTAAAGTAAATACTTTATATAAGAAAATTTAAGTCTTATAATAGACTATAATATAAATATATATATTTATTAATTATTTAAATACTCTCTCCTAATCTTTCTATTAAATAGTAAATAAGAATATAAGTTAAGCTAAATATAAACTTTATATAAAAAGAATTTAAGTCTTATTAAGGATTATAATATAAATATATATATTTATTAACTCTTTTATTTTCCTCTCCTAGCCTTTCTACTAAATTATAAAATAAGATATAAGTTAAGCTAAATATAAACCTTATATAAAAAGATTTAAGTCTTATTAAGGATTATAATATAGATATTTATATTTTTTAATTTTTTTATCTTTTACTCCTAGTCTTTCTACTAAATTATAAAGTAAGATATTAATTAAGAAAATTATAAACTCTATATAAAAGAGTTTAGGCCTTATAAAGGATTATAATATAGATATATATATTCTTTATTTTCTTTAATACCCTCTTCTAATATTTCTATTAATATATAAAATAAGGCGTAAGTTAAGTAAAGTATAGATATTATATAAAAAGATTTAAACCTTATAAATAAACTAAGGTATAGATATATATATTCTCTAATTCTCTTATTACTCTTTTTTAGTCTTATTATTAACTTATAAAGGCCTAAATTAAGTAAAGTATAGATACTATATATAAAATTTAAAGCTTTATAAATAAATTAAGGTATAGATATATATATTCTTTAATTATATTAATTTTTATTATATACTATTTTCTTATCTAATTATAAAAGGAGGCTAGAGTTAAATAAGGTATAGATAATTATATAAAGACATAAAGAAGTTTAGGCCTTATAAAGGAATTATAGTATAAATATATATATTCTTTAACTTACTTAAAAATACTACTTTATACTATTTTCCTATTAAAATATAAAGAGAGGCTTAAGTTAAATAAGGTATAGATAGCTATATAAAGATATTAGAATAATTATATAAAAAAAATTAAGTCTTATAGAGGACTATATTATAGATATATATATTATTTAATTCTATTACCCTCTTATTTTACTACTAAGTTATAGAGAAAAGTAAGGTATAAATAAAGTATAAATAATTATATATAAAGTCTCATACCTTAAAGAGAATACTATTATATATATATATATAATATAATAAAAGTAAAATTTAACTAGAGTATTATAACTAGTTTAAATAATTATATAAAGAAGTTAATACTATAGTATAGAAAAGTTTAGATAGTATAATAAACTATACATTAAGAACTATAAATAAAGAATTAAGTAGGGAAGAGCTTATAGTAAAAAAGATAGCTAATATTTAATTTAAAGATAATATTAATACTATAGTTAAGTAAGACTATTATATATATATTAAATAAAGCTAATACTTTTTAATATTTAGCTCTTTTATTAAGGTATACTACTATATAAAGATATTAAATATAAAGATTAAAGAAGTTAGGAAAGGAATTAAAACTTTAAAATAAAGAGTATTATAATTATTTTAAAGCTAATTATTTAATATTATTAATAATATTAGTTATATAATTTATCTTACTTTAGACCTAAGTTAAGCTAAGTTAGATTATAGTATATTAAAATAATTATATAAATATTACTATATATAGCCTAATTATATATTTAAACTTATACTTTTTTTATATAAAATTATTCTTCTCTTCTTTATTATTACTTATATTAAGTCTATTTAATTTATTAGGTATCTTTAACTAAAAAATACCTTCTATAAATATATTATAAATATTTGCTTATTTTAGTATTATATATTTTATTAATATACTATCCTCCTTATTAGTATATATTAAGTAAAAGATATATATTTTATATATTTAACTTTATTAATATAACTATTTTAGTATTTACTTTATATATATAAACTAACTATAAGGCTCTATAAAGATATATATGTTTTTAGTAAATAAATTTTAATTTATTCTTAAGGTACTTTAGACTCTATAGAGTACTTAAGGGCATAATAACTTATTAAGGACCTTAAATAAGCTATCTAAATTTTTTATATATTTATTCTAAAAGCTACTTACTAGCTATTCTTTAATAGATTTACTTAAATTAGTATAGAAAAGTTATATAGATATAAGATATTATAAGTAATAATAAATATACTATTAAATTATTAATATTATTAATTAAGGACTTAATAATACTATACTTTAATAAAGATATAAGATAATATATTATATAATGAGAGAGAGACTTATATATTAAGTAAATAAGGCTATTAAAATATATTAGGAAAATATTAATATCTTAAAATTATATTTATAAGTAAACTTAATAATCCTATTAAAAGTATAAAACTTTAGTAGTAAGATTATATTAATATATATATTTCTTATTAAATAAAATAGGTTTATAAGGAACTAGTTTCTATTATTATCTAAGTAATCATAAATATAATTTATAAATAATAAATATTTATCTCTCCTTTTATAAGTACTACTCTAGAAGTTAATAAGCTATAATATAATAAAGGTAAGAAGCTACTATTAAGTAATTATTTTATAAAAGGTATTCTACTTTTATTTTAATATACTTTAGTTAATACTATACTTTAATATTATCTACTATTTTAAGAGTTATAATATTTAACGCTTTATAATATTAAATTAGAAATATAATATCTAAATCTTTTTAAGTAATAGATAGTAAGCTTAAAATCTTTTTTTTAAATTATAAGAATCCTTTTATCTTCTATAATATTTATAATTAGTATAGTATACTAAACTTAGTAATTAATATTATTATATTATTACTTATAATATCTATTTTAACTAATTCTTTAAAGTATTTATTTATTTTATTAAGATTTTTAATTATACTACTTTATTAGCTACTTATTAATATATTAGTAAGCCCTTAATATTTATAGGCCTAACTAATATAAATATCCTATTTATTATTATAATAATAGAGATATCTTAAGTTTATTTCTAAATATTTAATATATACTCCTATAGTCTAGTATTCCTTAATATTAATTTAAGTAAATAAAACTTATTTATAATAATTTATATAGGGAATATACTAGGTATAAATTTATCTATAAATCCTATTTTATATTTACTATTAAGTCTAAAAGTTAAGGGGTTTAATTATATATACTATTAATACTAGTAACTGATTAATTAATAGAGATATATTTTATATAATTAAGGGGTAGTAATAATAATATATTAGTAAAACTTAGGTTAAGGTATATCTTTATATTATTATTATCTTTCTATAATAACTAGCTTAAAGAGTCTTCTTTATTTTAAAGTATAGATTTTAGCTAGGTATTAACTACTTAGTTAAGTATAATTATAGAATATTAAGAAATACTTTACCCTATATTTACTATAAGTAATTTTAAATTAAAGCTTAATTTTAACCTTATTTAGATTATAGAATTTAGTAAATTCTTTTTACTATATTAAGATAATAGATTATAGTAGAAAGATTAAAGAAAAGTTTTATTTAAGCTAGAATAACTTACTAAGGTTAGACTTAAGATTATATATATATTATTTAAAAAATAAGAGAGTATCTTTATATTATCTAATACTAATTTTTTTTTAGTATATATTATTTACTAAAGGATTATTAAAAGTCTAATATATATTAATAACTTTATAATTATAGTAAAGAATATTCTTAAAGATAATAATACTTAATATTTATAAGGTCTATAAGTTATTTTAAGTTAGTAATAATATTTAACTTAAATTTAAATTAGATATTATTTTACTTAGGCTTATATTATTTATTAGAAACCTACTATTTTACCTATTATAGGCCTAGATATATAAGAGTATAATTATAAAGAATTAATATTAGTTTAGCTTATCTTTTAGTATTAGTAATTAAATATAAGATTTAAAAGTAATTTTAATAATATCTAACTTAATTAATTAATATATTAACTCCTAATTTTCTAGAGTTACTATATACTTAATTTTAAGGCTATTTATATTATATAATAGGTTAGGTTCAACCTAATAAGTTTTAAGTTAAGTTTAAGTTAAGTTAAGTTTTAAATTAAGTTAAGTTTTAAGTTAGGTTTAGAAGCTTAATTAAAAACCTAACTTAAACCTAACTTAGTGACAGGTTTTTAGGTTTAAACCTAAAAACCTAATAGGCCCCTATTAGCCCCTAATAGCCCCTATTCTATACCCTATTTAGCATAGTGATGCCCCCTAAGATATTACTGTCACCCCCTAAAATGTTGCTATTATATGTCGATGGCTATGTTACTATTATATAGGATATTACTATTACATAGTATTACATCTATTTATAGTATTATATTATTATATTTATCTATCTATTTATTTATTTATTTATTTATTTATTTATTTATTTATTTATTTATTTATTTATTTATTTATTTATTTATTATAGCTATCTATCTATTATAGCTATCTATTTATTATAGCTATATTATTAGATTAATTATTAAATTATTTTAGGCCTAATAAGGGCCTATTAAGTTTTTAGGTTTAAATTTAATCTTTACTAAGAAAAATTTAACTTAACCTAAACCTATTATGTTAGGTTTACGTTAGAATTAGGTTTAAGTTAAATTAAAAAAATCTTAACTTAACTTAACTTATTATATAGTGTAAGGCTATTAAGCTAAGACTTAAGACTAGAATATAATTAGTAGGAAATTCTAAACTATAAGAAGTAAATTAAATTTATATTATCTATTATATTATTTTATTCTCTTTATTTTCCTTACTAATAATTATTATATTTAACTTAAGTATATTTAAATCTTTATATCTTAAAGATAACTCTTTCATCTCCTTAAGACTAGTAATAGATTTATAAAAAGACTTATTAATTAAATCTATAAGATTATCTTTAGACTTAAGTAAAATATAACTATAAATTTAGTAGTACTATAGCTTATATCTATAAGAGACTAATTTAACTTTATTATTATTATTCTTAGATAGTAAATAGCTAGGATTAATTCTAATAAAAAGACTCTACTTTTATCTATAAGATAGAAGCTAGAGATTAACTAAGAGTAAAGGCTAAGAAATAGCTAGAGGTAGGGGCTAAGGAATAGCTAGAAGTAAGGGCTAAAGAATAGTTATAGGTAAAGGCTAAGAAATAGTTAAAGGTAAAGACTAAGAAATAACTAGTTAATATATAAGTTTTTAAATCTAGTAGTAATAAGGGAAGAATATATACTTAAAGTAATAGTAATAGATATATATATAAATACTTACTAAAGTAATAAGCTTAAAGGAATTCTATTTTTTATTAATTTATTAAAAGCTATAAAGAGAGTCCTTCTACTTTTATTTCTTATATTAAGTCCTCTTCTAACTATATTATATTTTCCTTTATAAATAACTAAATTATTACGGCTTTTATAATAATTTTAAAGGGTATAGTATTTATTTTTAACCTTAAAAGATTCTAATCTATAAATATTTAAATATTAGCCTTAAGTAGAGAGACTTCTAAGAAGCCTTATTATAAAAATTCTAGAATTAGTTAATACTCTAAGATCTTATCTAAAAGGGTTAATATAGATATTAACTTAAGATAAATTTTTTTCTTAAAAGATAATAATAATACTAGTTCTACTTATAGTACTAAAGTCTTAGACTTAACTTTAATCCTCCTATTATTATTACTATTAAAGATATACTTTATATAGCCCTTAATATACTCTTAATTAACTTTTAATTCTATTAGGATATTTATAAATAAGGATTAATATCTTATTTATAATTTAGTTACTTCTACTATAATCTTTACCTTAGAGGTATTTAGATAAAATAAGGTAATATTACTATTATTAATAAAGAATTCTCTTATATTATTAAATAATAGGTTTAGTAACTTTATACTTATATCTAATATATTAATAAAAAACTTTAATATCTAATTAGAAGGTAACTTATTATAGTTTATACTTATAATATTAATATAATATAAAATAGAAGCATTAAAGAACTAAATAATATAGAATATAATAGAAAATAGGAAGTAAAATAAGATAGAATATAAATAATTCTAACTTAAACTAGCTTAAATTAGAAGATTAATAATAAATAATATAATACTAATCTAAGAAGTAATTATAATAAATCTAAAATTAAACACTAGAAATTAGATTTAATAAAGATAAATAATTAAATATAGTAGGTAAAGATAATAATAGTATACTAATATATTAATTTCTAAAATATAGTATTTAAGATAGGATAGAGAATTAATTATAGAAATAATAATACTAATCCTTATTATTTAGCTTAAGGCCTTACTATATTTAACTCTAAGGTAATAACTAATAGTAAGAAATAAAGTAGATATAAATTATTAAGCCTTAATATTAACTTATAATAGAGGAGCAATTTAACTAGAGTTAATAAAAATATTAATAACTTATTTATTATAAATAATAGCTATTTAATTAAGTAGCTATAACTATTTATATTCTATAGCCTCTTTAAGTTTATATAATAGTTATAACTTCTATTCTACCTTCTACTAAATTATAAAGTAGAGTATAAGTTAAGTAAGGTATAAACTTTACTTAAAGATAAAAGATTTAAGTCTTATAGTAGACTATAATATAAATATATATATTCTTTAATTATCTAAATACTCTCCCCTAAGCTTTCTACTAAATAGTACGCCGCGTAACAAGTTAAGTTAGGTTATTCTTAATAAGTTTTTAAATATTTCTTCTTTCCTTAATAACTTTTTTACTCCTCTATATAATTTTAATATTAGGATATAGATTGAAAGCCCTATTTAAAGGCTTTAAAATAATACCTTAATTATATTAAATTAATCTAGATTAGTTGAGCTATTAGCGTATTAGATTATTAAGTTAAATTAAATTAAGTTAAAAGGTCCTAATCTAACTTAATTTTAAGTACCTATTTTAAAACTTTAATACCTCTACTAATCTAAATAGATTTAGCGTAATTAGGGTATTATCTTAAAGCTCTTAAATAGGGCTTTCAATATATATCCTAATATTAAAATTATATAAAGGAATAAAAAAGTTATTAAGGAAAGAGAGTGAAAAGTTTAAATACTAAGAAAAACCCGTTGCGCGGCGTAGTAAATAGTAAAGGAGAGTATAAGTTAAGTAAAGTAAAAACTCTATATAAAAAAATTTAAATCTTATAATAGATTATAGTATAGATATATATATCCTTTAATTACTTAAATATCCTCCCTTAAGCTTTCTACTAAATAGTGAAGGAGGATATAAATTAAATAAAATAAAGACCTTATATAAGAAGATTTAAGTCTTATAGTAAACTATAATATAAATATATATATCTTCTATTTTCTTAAATACTCTCTCTTAGTCTTTCTACTAAATTATAAAATAAAGTATAAGTTAAGTAAAGTATAAGCCTAGTATTAAGCCTTATAAAAAAACTAGGGTATAGATATATATATTCTCTAATTCTCTTACTACCCTCCCCTAATCTTATTATTAATTTATAAAGTAAGATATAAGTTAAGTAAAGTATAAATATTATATAAGAAGGTTTAGGCTTTATAGAGAGATTAAGATATAAGTATATATATTTTTTAATCTTTTTATTATCCTTCTCTAATCTTATTACTAACTTATAAAGTAATATATAAGTTAAGTAAAGTATAAATACTATATAAAAAGGTTTAGGCCTTATAAAGAGATTAAGGTATAGATATATATATTTTCTAATCTTTCTATTATCCTTCCCTAGTCTTATTACTAACTTATAAAGGCTTAAGTTAAGTAAAATATAAATATTATATATAAAGATTTAAACTTTATAGATAGACTAAGATATAAATATATATATTTTTAATTTATTTAATTTTATTATATACTATCTTCTTATCTGATTATAAAAGAAGGCTAGAGTTAAATATAATATAGATAGCTATATAAGAAAATAAAAGTTTAGGCTTTATAAAGAGATTATAGTATAGATATATATATTATTTAATTTATTTAAATCTAACCTCCCCCCCTACTATTTTCCTATTAAAATATAAAAGGAGGCTTAAGTTAAATAAGATATAAATAATTATATAAGAGTACTAAAATAACTATATAAGAAGTATTAGGCCTTATAAAAAATTATAATATAAATATATATATTCTTTAATTTTTTTATTTCTTAATCTTTCTACTAAGCTATTAAAGGGTATAAGATTTAAATAAAGTATAGATAGTTATATAGAAAGATTTAAGCCTTTAAAGAGATTACTACTAGAAATATAAATAATATAAAGAGAGATAAAATTTAAATAAAGTATTATTATTAATTTAGATAGCTATATACTAAAGTTATATAAGAAAGCTTAGGTATAATAATAATCTATATATTATAAATTATAGATAAAAGGTAAAAGGTATTACTTTATAATAAAGAAAGTAATTAAAGCCTACTTAAAGAATAAGTATTAATACTATAATTAAAGAATATTAATATATATATACTAAATAGATTTAATACCTTTAAATACTTAACTATTTTATTAAGATTTATTATTAAATAGAAAGTTATTAAACTCTATTATAAATAAATTTATTAAAGTAAGGGAAGTAGTAAAATAAGTAGTATATAAACTTTAATACTAAGATTTATTTTATTTTAAGTTAGACTAAGTTAACCTAAGTTAAGTCTATAATATATTTAAGTAATATTAACTAACTATAATTAATAAGCTACTTAAATAATTTAAGCTATATAATATATATTATATATTATATAATTTAATAATTTTATTACTTAAAGTATAGTAATATATTTATATATAACTAAATAATGCTTAAGAGCTTATTATAGTATCTAGGGTATACTTAGTATACTTAAGTAGTACTTAAACTAATCTAAAATATTATACTAAGCTCTAAGCTAGTTTTAAAATTATTAATATAATAATTTATTTAATTTAAAGGAGTAGGAATAGTAGAGTTAGATATTTATTTAAAAGTATAAATAATAAAGGGAGAGTACTATTATAATTTTTTATTTTAATTATCTAGTATTTACTTTAGTTATTTAGTACTTACTAAGAGTATTTAATACTTTTTTTTCTTTTTCTTTTCTTTTCTTTCTTATATTTATCTAATATATTAGATCTATATCTTAGATAGAAGCTCATAAATCCTATTTAAATATTATAATTAGATAATTTTAAATCTTATACTTTTTAAGAATATTTAAGTATTATTTAGAGTCTATACTTATTAGTATAAAAAAGAAATATATAGAATATATAAAGTATATTAGAGTATTAAGAACTAGAAGATAAAAAAGTAATTATAAATATATAGAAGTCTAGTAAGATAAAGTATTAAGAAGAATAATAATACTAAGTAAAAATAATACCTATAATATAATTAGTAGAAGTAGACTATTAGACTAATTAAGGTTACCTTTAGGAGCTATCTATTAGCTTAAGACTTAATAATGAAAAAGCACGGTCTCGCAACAGCTGGTATTCTAGGTCTAGTGGCATGAGATACCTTGTAATTACAGACGTCGAATTCATCCCGCCGCCATAATCGTCTCTGAAGTCGCGAGCCTCTCATCTGCCTCTAACCTACCATCGTTTAATATGGCTCTGGCGATCTAACAACGCATAATGTTTTTAAGCCAATACCTTAGGCTTCCCCTAGTTATAGTTACGAGGGTCACACACCTAATCGGCACTAAATCGGAGGTCGGACGTTCTATCTTTCGACCCTCGGTCACCCGCCAATTAAGATACTCGAGGTCCGCATGGCTAGACCACAGATCTATATATAGCTAGCGTTAATACTTCAACTCGGGATCCTTAACGTTTACTATTGGTCGACAATGAATCAAACACGGCAAATGGTCTCTCTTCTAATATTCCTCAGGACGGCCTCTCTGACGCGCTGTCTAACCTTAGAATTGAGGTGGATAGAAAAGCTGATTGGAGTTTGTTCGTTAACAAGCTTCTATTCTCCGAACATCATATAGATCTCAACCTCTAGACCATTGGTAGACCTCCATTTCCGATAGAAATCAATGATGGGGTCTTTATGCATGGCTCAGAATTGCAATCTTTGCAAGAAGGAATATTCCTTATAATGCTCTTGTATTAATGTTTGGGCACTATACTTCGATCATGTCGTGGATACAGAGGTACGCCCTTCTATACTTCCACCTGAACACTTACCTCTCACCTCTTCCCTTCGCTGAAGATTGAATACTAGCCACATCTTCAGTTAGCACCTTCGTTCGCCCCCATAGATAATACGTACCACAGTTGTTCCCAACCGGCCGGCCCAAGCTCGTAGTCATGCAAGATTCTCGTTTTCCGCTCGGCTGAAGAACGTTGGTGTGTTAGTCGTTATACCGATTTATAACTATAGGTAGAGTCTCAGTCAGTAGCTTTTTTGATTGTAGGCAGTCAGCGAGTAGTCTCAGCACGCTGAATGGCTCGAAAGGGATCGAGTCTGTGAGAGCGGACGCTGTGGAATACATAGGCAAGCATAGTATATAGTGCTACAATAAGAGAGAGTTGGTGCATAATTAGTGTTGTTTTGAGATGGCGGGAAGATTCCGGACGCAATAATTATATTGAGAGGGACTCCGCAAGCATAAGGGAGGTCCTAAGATGAGTAGACGATGAGGCTTGAAAATGGCTATCGACTGCTCAGCTGCTTGCGTGTCAATAACGATATGAGCGCAACAATTCAAAACTACTTTCTACCGAGTGACTGCATGGAAAGTGGCCTGGAAATTGAAAGTTGGAGCAGGCTGCTACTATGGCTGAGAGCTTCGGAGATGAGAAATGTAATCGAATCAAAATTGAATTTCGCGTGGCGTGTTCTCATATCAAGAAATAGTCACGAGGTCACGTGATAGTGACGTCAGCTTGAGTTGTCTGTTGCTCTAGCTCCACCATGACCAGAGATCTAGTGGCAACGCGACTGCTGCCGGAGCCCACGATTATATTGGTCTACAGTATTTGATACTACTTCGTATATGTCAGCTCACATATATGCCCTCGAATCCTAGCCCGCACTCACGAATCTGTGCCAATGGCCAAAACCTATACGGTTCATTTGGGATGACCCTCACCCACTCGCCATCAGTATAGACCACCCTTAATCTACGATACTCCTTACACTGCGAGCCCGCATTGAGCCACCTTCCACAAGCCCAGCTATCGTTCAAAAGTAGTGGTGGAAAGGTGCACCGATCGTCAACAGCTGTTAGCTACGTAGAGCGTGAGGACGGAGAAAGAGGCAGGATATTTGTGGGATGGTTTGGGAGCGCCGTCTGCAGCGTGGTCACGGGGCGTCATCTGGGATGATGATGACAGCGGTATGCGGAAGAATTGATGTGAGGGAATCCTAAATACGTGTTGCAAGATATAGACCCAAGTAACACCGTCAACATCGGCGGCGCGCGTTGCCTTTTTGGCTGCAACAATACGGAACCACTTCCTGACAGCAGTCCTCTCCCAGACAAATACACCGAACACCTCATCACAGACAAGCATTCCTACATTCCCAATAAGCTGGACTTCGATAAAACTATAGAGGTGCTAAGCCACACCCTTCTCACAAACCCCCGGATCATGGCTCACGTATCCATTAGCTGAGAGAACCCTCCAAATCATCCATCTGCATCGCCAATCTACAGTGTCACGGCCCTACACCGGTGCTCATGCATTGGTATTGTTATGGAGGACATATAGGCACGGATGGGGGTTCAGACTCGTGTCCCAATCTGCCATTGGAAGGTAGGTTGCGGCGACGTTTGCAGCAATGGTGTGGGTTTGATTGGGCGAACAACACCGAGTAGTCTTGTTTTACAACACACTTATTGACCTGTGCATCCATATACCTTATTGGCAGTGCGCCTGGCGATTGTACAGGAGGTCTCGCTACATCCAAGCTCGCGTACAGGCTTCATGGCAGGGGTCGTAAAACCGGCTACGGCGAGCAGCCTCTCCGCCAGCAGTCTGCCTTCATGGGTGCTGCAAGATACGTGGGAACAATCTTGGTTGAGGCGATGCCAAACACGATTCATTTGAGGCCTAGGGACTGGATCCTCTGCAGCCAGCTGGACTTGGCTGGCGGAGAAGTCACAAGGAAGGGAGAAGCAGGACGAGCATGTAGAAGCATAAGGCGCAAGGAGAGAAGGGGCAGGAGGCGATGTGCTTCGAGACACCCATCTACGCTGGCGGCGCAACCTTGCAAGCATAAAGCAACAGTGGCACCATCTGCTCCATTCGTCCTGGAGCTCATGGCTTATTCTACTACGAGTGCGCCAGATACAGTCACAAGACGTTGGTGGCCATGTAGCATGGAGCAGTCCTGCAAGGGTGAACGACAAGATTTGGCATTGTGATGTAGCAATTTTCCCGAACTAGCTCCACCGTCTCATGAAAGAGATGTGAGATGCCGTTTCCTCTTCGAACCGTCGATTCAATGTTTCATGAATATTGATCGGTCATAACAGTTCGCCCAACCCTGTCAATGTTGAGATACTCTGCCTCATCCAATATATAAGTGGCTGGGATTAGCCTCTATGAGTCTTGGACGGAATTCGGCGGGTTGTGTCAATCATTCGTTTCCCAAATCAATTGGTTCCACTCAATTAGTAGTTGATTCGTATCTTAACTGGATCATGTGGCAAATGACTCCCAAGGGCTTGTCACGTCCTCGTTTTATTTAGCATGTCTCGGACTAGTGACCGCAATTGGAGTTGTGGGGTCTTCGAAAGGTCGCTAGCCGGCCATGCCATTTCGATGGCTTATTTAAGACGACCGTTTTACTGGCTTGATCGTTTGGCAGCTAAGACGACTACAGTGATGGGACAATCCAACCCAGCAGTGTCTCCTTAGGAGCGGCCTTCACCACCGAAGTCAATTCGTTTATATCTTCGAAGCATCGCCAACGCTTGCACCTTGTAATCAGCATGGATCCATTTCTTCCACCGTGCACAGGCTCCCTTACGATTTGCATTGCAAGGCTGAATAGAAACGAGAGCGAGAGGCTCTGAGAGAGAAATGCGATGACCTCCAGATGTAAGTATCAAAAATCTGGCGTAACCGACGATGCTCCCCAGAGACGAGGGCAATCGTTCTAGAGACTTTGACCTCAGAGCTCAACCAGATCAGGCTCGTTTGGCAGAATGAGATCGAATCTTTAATGACGTTTCGCGCGATATACTAGCAATGCTGAGGAGAATAGATTCCGCCATGACGGAGGTTAGCTGTCCTACGCCTGTTTTCCTGGTAATTTTGCTGATTATCCATGACTACATAGAAGCTCAAGGGGCATGAGCAACGTTTCAGAGAGACTGATCACCGCCTCCAAGGTTGTGAGGGATTCATTACAGACGCCAGCGAGGCACGACGTCTGGCAAACATAATCTAATTTGGTCATCCTATCCCCTTTTCCTTCACTACCTCCTTCGCTAACTCTTCCATGCCTGTGCAGACACTTGAGGACTACGCTAGTGACTTCGCCAAGATGGATCAACACATCCAGCGTTGTCATGGTGGTACGGAAGAAGTAAAGAAGGAACTTCAAATGGCATTACATAGCCAGAGCCAGGTTAGTTTGACTAATCTCTTTCCCTTATAGTTCTCTCTGCTAATGGTGTATGCATACGCAGGATCACAAGGGGGTTAAGAGACGCTTCGTAGATATGGCTCAACGTATCCAAGGTTACGACAATGATACGGAAGCAATGAAAGAGCAGCTACGCATCGGTTTAGACTAGATATAGTCTGAAACATTACAATGTAGAAGGATGCAACAAGTAACATACCTCGCTTGTTTATGTCGGGTGAACTTTCCTGCTGATCAAGCCTGGGTATATAGGCGCCTGAAGAATGTCAAAAGCCCTTAGATACTCTGTACCAACTGCTCGAACAAGGCAACGGGGATATGTTGAAGGTTCAGCATCGTCTAACCGCACTGGTATCTCAATTATCAGACCACGCAGACAGCTGGTGGTGCGAAGCTCCATTATTATTGACTCCCTTGTGAACCTCTTTGTTAATTTATCATGGATATACAGGAGCTCCGAGCTCATCATGATCGTTCTTTGGCAGACTTCATGCGACACGTCCAAGTTGGCAGGATGGAAATCGCAGCGATGAGGGAAGACATAATCCTACTTCGTTCGGAAATGATGGGACACGTACGTAAGCAGTTTGGTTGCTCTGCTTCCATTGTTTCCTCGCGAAATTGATCACCATACTTTGCAGATTTCCGACTCGTATGTGAAGTCTTGGAGCGGATGTAATGCATCGCAACAAGCATGCGGCGCCGTAAGCAGACCTGGAAGCTGGAGCTGCGGGAAGAGAAAGGCTTATGGATAGCACGACGCGGTATAGCCGTAAACAGCTGGCCGAAAATGGCTCGCTACTTAAGCCAACAAAGAAATGCCGCTATGGGCCAAACATCTCACACTTAGAGACCGGTGCATTCACTTTTTGGTAAGCAGCCTCAATTTTCCCTACATTTAAACTCAGGTGTTATATAAAGACGAACCCTATAATCAAATGATACACACCCTAAAAGGATAATGAGATATTCAAGGACGAATCCAAATGACAATAAGACCTGCACTAACACGCCGAATGCTCCCTCCGAAGCCGTTGTGAACAAACGTTATTTGAGTCGTTTGCGAACATCTTGAATCCTTGAGCTGGGGAACGTATGACAAGCCTTATCCTTTCAACGGAGAGAAATTTCTATATAAGCTTGAAGCTGGCACTGCTCGTTATATAGCATCGGTATACGACATCCCAGTGCCCGAACTGTCCACGTCGGGTCCGAGTAATATGTGTACGATCGAACCCACACCCCGAATGACGGAACAAATATCCGCAGCGTTAAGGCACAGGAGACATCCTCCACCGGCGCCGACGGCCCTACAAAGGCTAACCCATACCGTCACAACTCATCTTCTCGATCCTCTTGGTGTCAGCAATGGCTTTACTGGTGCATACAAAACCCGTTTTGGGTAGCCTTGTCTGGTGTCACTCTTCTAGTCTTATGGTCCGCCGCTCTCATAGCCCTGGTCGAACCCATCGCGGTACTATCCGAAAGCACATAGCTTATCGACTCCACCAGTCCCGTCCATACCACAAACGACCTTCAGGACTTCTCGATATACCAAGCCTTTAATATCATATCCCCTCTGGACGGAACCGTCAATACCCCAACGACTACCCTTTTCAACGGAGCGCCGGCTCATGGCTCAGGAACTGTAATGCTTGAGATTTCAGACTGGCCTGATATCTCCAGGTACCGACTACTGAACGTTCTGTATGCTCCCTCCTAACCGAAGAAGATATCCCTTGGCATTTTTGCAAGGGCTTGGAAGAGGTTTTCTGAGGTGAGAAGAGCGAAAGAGGAAGGCATTTTCGCTCAGTGTAATTAGTGTGACATTTGGAGTCTGTTGGATGATGCTGTCTAGGTTGAGGGCTTTAACATGGTCGGATACATTTATAATAGACGGGCATTTATGTGGTAGGTTGCTGTAATCAGGTTGATTATAATGTTTCGCGTCAACTGTTCTGTGTAGGAAAGAGTGGGCTTGTCGAAATACTCTTGATTGCGAGAGACCTCTAATGGATATTTGAAAGTAGGCAATCAACTGGAGTTGAGAGAGGCATTTGCTATAATACGAGTGTATTAGCTATAACGGTGTATGTGAGATGGGGCGCAATCTCTAGTTCCCGTTATCAACATCTGTTGCAGCGAGAACGGGTACGACTTAGGTGTCATGAATAAGGTGATTGACTGGGTTGATAGAATAAAATCTATATCTGATTATATTAATCATCCTACCTACTTTCCTTGAGAAACGAATTGATAAGTTCCCTGTTCTAATCTTTCCTAAATAGATGGCTAAGAAAAGGAAGGCGTATTCAAATTCCTTTACTTACTAAGAAAATCTTCAAAAGCTCTAGCCAATACCATCTTTTAAAGCGAGAGAGACTCTTAGCATATGGCCTAGCTATGCTTATTCAAGTCCTTTAAGCAACTGCGATTGTTTTTTTTCGGATCTCTATCTGCTGGGTCCTTGACTGGTGGCTTCTCGAAGGTGATGCTGCAGTAGAGTGCTGTAGTAGAGTGCGATAAGGTTCATCATCGTACACTGGCCATATATCTGATTCGTCTATGGGTAATCTTGTTGCTGACCGCTTGTTCATGGCTCCCGTATATTTGAAGGCTACCTGTCGAAGACTTATACCGTGAAAAAAGTAGGCATCCATCGACATAGGTCCGCCATCCGCAACTTTCTAATTCACATGTAGATCTGCGTTTGGCTATAAGGCTGCAAAGACCTCGAAGACCGCCGTTGACTAGGAATCCGAGTTAATAGGTTTCGTCTTTAGCAGATTTTGCACGTTTGTGCGCCGAATCCGTGACCGTGATGCTGCTGAAATCTGGATACGCTTCCAGGTAGGCATGGGATCTCAGATAAGATTCGAAATAGCTTGCTCCCTTTCCCCTTCTAAGCCTCCCGTCTTCTTGAAAGCTGAATCTTGGGGACGAGTCTGCGTTGCAACACTAGTATTTTGATCGCCTATGTTAAATAATTCCTACCCTCGGGCCATGAATTATCCCTGGCCTCCCGCACCTCTCGTCATATCAGTAGTCAATTGCTTGACAGACATTTGATTTGAGAGCGTTAGGCTCTTGGTGATAGCATTACGCCGAGCCTGGTACTAGTGTTGGATTCTATTACGAGTTTTATCTGATTGTGAGGGGGAGGCTTGGCGGAAGCTCACTGGGCATTGAGTGGATGGAATGGTAAAGTAAAGGGTCTTGATAAAGAACGTCACTCAGTTGCAGGAGGGTTTAGGGACCAAGACGGAGAATGGAAGGGTTTTGATAGAGGCAGTGCGCTGTATCGGGCAAATGATCCTCTGGGAATGAATTGGTCTCACATCCTAAGTTGGTCTAAGGATCTTAGGTGCCTCTCTAGGGTGATGTTCAAGCTCAGTAGTCATTTATCAGTGCATGCTCTATTTAGCTGAAATCCGTCCTTCAGATCGCAATTTCTAAGTCCAAAGCCTATTTCCACCGTCCATCGTAGCTAAAAGCTCCCATTAACGTTCCACTAGCAGCCGACTGGAGTCGTTGAGCCAGAATCATCTTGTCATAGCTAGATGAGCTAGGCAAGGAGGCGTATGGCTGCTGGAGTCGTCCGTAGCAATGTAGATGGTGGGCCTTAGATGAGCTGTAGCAGTTCCATTCTTTGGGAAACAGCTTGGTGTAGCTGTAGCGCTCTGAATGAACCGGAATTACAGATCAGACTGACGAGGTCATTAGAATGCACTGAGCTCTTACTCCAAATAGTGTCCGATTGGTCATCTCGAAAAAGCACTCGTCCCACAGCCAACGCCTTTTGGTCTGGTTTGAAGAGCCTGTAGGAAAGGGGCATTTTTTTCGGCCATCTCAATTATGTCGGACTTGCCGGATGTTGATAATTAATGCGCGTGATCAGATCTGGATGCTTCGTCAGGCCGGATCTTTCCCATGACGTAGGATCCTTCGCGGGTTGCTACCAGACTTTCGGAATAGCCATAAGTTATGTACTCAAAGATGGTTCTTGGCTTCTTCAGCATGATCTCCTTATGCTTTGCCTCTCGCAGTTCTGTTTCCTTCGTCTGCAAAGCTTTGCCAAGCACGGACCCAAGTGGGGAGTCATAGGTGCTATACGCAATGGTCCAGACTGGAAACGTAGAGCAATCCGATGATGCCAGACCGAGCTGATCGAGCGTAAGTCCGCATATGCTGTGACACTCGGCCTCCTTGCGGCAAAAGTTCGTGATATCTGAGTCCGCGTCAAAATTCAACAAATACGCATGATGATCTTTGTTGGCTGTACGACGATATTAGTGGAAGGGCCAAGGATTCAGAAATGCCGGCTCACAGATATTTAAAGAGAAGTTCCGGTTACTTATCCTGACTTGGCTTCCCGTTGGGTCTTGCAACCCTTTATAATCTGCTCCTTAAATTTGCTTTGTTTGACCCTCTCGAGCCAACGCGCACTAGTTATGAAGACCTTTTTACCAAGCCAGAAGCCGGACAGGGTCATACATTCGCTGTCGGTTCCTGTGTAATTCTCGTCAATTTTGATCTACCGTACATAGATCTTGCCAGCACCATAACCAAGGCGGGCAGCTTTTCCGAGAGCCTATACGCTTGAATTAGTATATTGTCAAAGAAACCAAGAGCGTGTTACCTGCCGCTTCAATCCTGGCGTTGTCCCCGTCAGCGACTATGGCTCGCAGATGCTGATCGTTGATATCGAATCGACCATCGCCTGGGAGCGGATGATACGCAGACCAAATCTCTGTCTTCAGGTCGACATTTGGCCCACAGAAGTATACTGGTTCATGGTTCATGGTCGTGATGACCGGGACATGGTGTGGGAAGCCGACAAAGTGCAAGGTCTTAACGGAATTTGTGGTGAATGGGGGAGCTGATGAGGTTGGGGAAGATTATACGTCCTGTGATGGAGAAGTCTTTTGTAAGGGAGGGTTTCTGGTATTAGCAAATGTGCTAGTTGGCACAGCGTGGCCATCGAGAGCCAACGTTGGCTGGTGAGAATCCGGGGGCTCACTTGCACTGAGACGACGATCAATTTGCGTGTTTGCGAGCGACCCGATGGGTGCAGTGGATCCGGAGCTGCCGTGCGCTGGAGCCTGACAAGACATATCGCTAATCTCTCTGCTCTGCCGTATTTGTCTTCTCGTGTCCCTGGGTGCGGGAGCTCGAAAAGAAGGCGGGAGGTGGCAGCTTGGGTAGTGGTGGAAGATAATCTTTGGTGAAGCAAGTTCTAGAATAGAGGCCATTTGGTTGCACCAAAGTCAAGCGCATTTTCCTTGTTTGTGTGTCTGTGTGGATGGAAGTTAGAACAAGGCACTGCTCTAGCCGTATCACTGTAATACTGTAGTTATCGGCCGACGCTTGACTACGAATGGTAAGCTCAGATCCGACTTCAAAGACGACGTACATCTGATGACATTTGATGGCAACGTTATATGTTGATACAGGATTATTAGGCAACAAAAGATTGCTTTCAACAATGATCAATCCGCTCCAGTGTTGACAAACGCCCTTGGGGTTGGTCCAATGGTGATGCTCCACATGCATTCTCGGGATGCAGAGGATGTTTGCACTTGCAACTTTGTGCCGTCGATGTCGTTACCGCTGCGGTCTTAGACCTTGCTTTGATCCCGTTGACGTTAACAAGCTGGCTTGCCCGCGTTGGATGATGGAGAGATTTCTAGCTTTCATTATCGTGATCTGAGGCTCGTGAGCCATCAACAAGCTTGTTGTCTTTGGGAGTCCGCATCCTACCGATCAGCTCGCTCGCATCGATGATGGTCGAAACCCAGCTTGCCACGTCATATTGATTTGGTCATTCTCATTGTGTTGCAAAGGCCAGCATTCTGCCAACAAGAAACGTCATAACGGCAAATAGAGCCCCTATGACCGCCTGAAAGCTGGTCTAGGATATACATTGGGCGCAACATCATTGGTAAAGCAGACTGAGTTAACAGCTGGCCTGCAGGTGTGCCTTACCAAAGGAACTTCGGATAGACTAGTGACAGGACCTGAAGAGGCTTTAAAGTTGGTCTTATTAATGCAATCAGCTGAGTAGTAGACTTTTCTAGTGCTATCCTGCTGGCGTTAGAGTTCCGCTTTACATATCGGTCGCTCCCTAGCGTTGATCTCGACTGCTAAGAAAAGATGATGATCTTCCTTATCAACAGGCTTCGAGTTAGCTATGTGGAAGATGGCTAAGTCTATATAGAGCGTTAGCAGAGATTCAACGCCATGGTACGATATGCTTACGGTAAGGTCGCTTTAGAAGTAGTTCTTTATTGAGTTCGTAAAGGATTTTTGGCACAGGAGATTCTATTTCTGGGTACAAAATGCGATAGGGTTCCGACGCTCCTGCCGCTGCTTTGACCTGTGGAATCGGACCAGACCTGAAAGTCGCCTTTGTTCGACGGCCTGTGAGGTTCCGTATGTCAGCTCTGAATGGCAATGCTTCCCATGGTGTCACTAAGCACAAAGGTCGCTTTCACTTACCAAGAAAGTCATCGACCCACGCCTTAGGATCTGGCTCGACATCGCTTACGGTACGAGCTTGCTCATGCATGATGCCGGCTTTGGGGATCAGGCGTGACCAGACGCCCTACGAACTCTGATTGGCGCGGTATCCACTTCGTTGAGGCGTCCTTGTCCGCAGTCGACGCTGAGCTGCCGTGCGCTGCGGCAGCCATCTGCGTGCAGAAGGTGATTGGAGGCGACCCCGAAAAGTCCAATCCTTGCCTTCCTCACTTTCCTCTCCTGCTTCACGACATGGTGAAATTATAGCACCTCTTCGATGACAAGTGATTCCTGAAAACTTGTAGCCCCCGCCTCCACACGCAGACGCGTCGTCAGTCTGTAACATTCCCTCGACGAATTTCTAGCTAATGCCTTTTCTCTTCCTTCACCGCCATTCGGGGTCTGTATGGCTTTGTCCATCTCGTGCGCCGACCTCATCTCGTCCTCCCTACCCCTAAGGTGACACTTCCGCTGTGCCCTTTGTATATACCGCACGACTACCCTGTCTGGCGTCATAACTCATAAAACATCATCCAGTGCCTCAGTCCTTCTTCATGTATCTTGTTCTTCCTCAATTTGAGTAAGTGGGGTGGTGGCTCGTCCTATTACATGTTGAGTCAATCTTGAACCTTTGTTGGCTGCTTCTTGTGTGAAGCTGTCGAGTCATTGAGTCGTGGTGAGGCTTGATGTGGTAGTGGAGGCTGACACTGTTTGGCTGGAGAGACAATGGTAGGGAATCGTCGGAGATGAAGTTGTCTGGCTACTGCAGTAGTACATAGCCACTGGCAATTGCTTTAGCGGACAGAGAGGAGAGGCTGACGGAAGGACACCAAGCGAGTGTCCATTAGATAGGGTTAGGACGCAAATCTTTGGCAAAGGACGGGACTATCTTGACGGAGTTGGGGCTTAGGGCTAGGGTCGAGCGTTGTTTGCGGAAGTCCCATTCACCATTCACATCCATCCGTCTTCATATCGACCACTATCACGTAATTCAAATGACGCCATGGTCAAGACTCGTATCCACGATGATTTAGACAATACTGAGTCTTCATCCCCAGCACCTAAGCGTGTACGCCGCTCGTCTGATGAATCAGAGCTAGAGCCAGAGCCAGAGTCAAAGCAAGAGTACGAGTCAGGTCAAGAGTCTGTTAATGATGAGGGCGAACCAGGCCTAGCGAAAACCTCATCTTCCACTTCACCCGAGATAAATTCTCATCTCTCGATCCATGCATCCAATGAAGGCGTAGACAAGAGCAGTGACGACAGTGACGGCAGTGATAGCGAGCATACTCCACCATCATCTCCAGCTCCGCACCCCAGCGGTATCGACGGCTATTCCTTTCCTGTCAGCTACGACATCCCTTCACCATCATCAGGTCGAGTCCCCAGTGGTATCGAAGGATATTACTTTCCAAATTACTACGACGTCGCCTGCCCCTCATCACCTTCAAGCCCAGGCTCAAGCTCGACTCTTATGGGTAACCCACCAACTATGTCTCCGGAAGAGGCAGCAAGATTATTTGAGAGACAGTATCACTTCTATGATGATCCAGGTGCAATGTGAGTCCCTAATATCTGTTCTGCTACTCACCCTTGTTCTGCCCGCGTTTCGTCGCATCTTCGACGCATCCTAGATCGGCTCCTGACCTAAGGGATACGATTGTCCACGAAACAGTCTATCTATTTTGCTGATCTTGCGAGGTTTATTATAGTAAACGGGGCAATGCGATTATCACCGAAGCTCACGAAATCCTAAACAGACTACGAGGGTCCCCAACTGCGAAGGACAAAGTGCTTCCATTGATTGAGGTGGCGAAGAAGTTTCCTATCCTGAGCGAAGACCAATTCGCTAGTAATCTCCTTACTGTCCTTCTGAATGAGGCCCGCATGGTACGCAAGGCCAGTATCAAACCTGCAAAAGTTCTCACGATGGACGATTTCGAGCCCGATCCCCGTGCATGGGATAAGGACTACTTGGGTAAGTGACTTTAGTTTCTTATCTCGGTATTCCTAGCATACGTAAGATGCTACTTCGGTACGGGCACGACGACTAACGAGCAGTCAAATCGCAGGTACACGTATTCAAGCACACTTTCGAAGTGACTCTATCCCACAAGCTAAGCCCGCCGAAGGATCTTTCGAGAAAATCTTCGACTACTACCCAAGATTACAAACGCCCCGACCAGACGTTATTTTTGGCTTGAGCGCCGATTTACTCCCGAACAGATACTGCGGTAAGCACCCACTGCTGTACCTTGAATCTGCTTAGCAAGAGACGTATCCAATATTCTTTTCTCAATGGTGGCAAGCTGACGCCTTGGAATTTGTGTAGCTGTGTTCGACAAGGTCAAACCGGAACCTCTTACTAAAGGGGTGCATCACCCTTTCCTTGCTGGGGAATTCAAAACCAAAGATCGCCCAATAGCTGAGGCACAAGTCCAATGCCAGCGCACAGGGAGTGCGCTCGTAGCCTACTACGTCGATTGGACTGACGAGGTCAATGATAAAGCACGCTCAAAGCCTCTTACCACCCTACCAGAAGTGGATATTGAGACAGAAACTTCAACTCCAGACCATGACTCTTTCTGTTTCACAATCGCTATTGCGCCTAACTGCTGCAAGATGCATGTGAACTGGCGGGAAGTTTGGAGCAACGGCGCTGTTTTCTGGCACACGAATGTTCTAGAGCAGTACGCACTGGAGTATGGATTAAAATCAACCGTGGAGAAATTCCAACAGCATATCAGCAACATTATAGACTGGGGCGTTGGCGAGCGGGCAGCGAAGATCTACGAGCAAATAGGCGCCTTGGTTAAGAGAAAAGTTAAGACTGATGATGTGCTACCGCCGATCGAGCCGAAGAAGCAACGTATGAGACCTGATGAATTAGGCTGAGCTGTGACCGGGTCGTCCCTGGTGAGGCCACGCATGTAGAAAGCAGGTTGCGTAGCCTGATGGATAAGGTTGTTAAGTACTTGATGACAAGTACGCAGCCTTATGGGCGTTGACTTTCCTACTTGTATCATACGAAGATAGAAGAACAGTATGTTGATACCCAATGGTTGCATTCGTAGCAGCGGTTAAGATGGAGATATAAAATCTCATAGATATCACGAAGGATTCGAAGCTTGATTCATACTATCTGAATGATTCTCACCCTTCAATATCTCATCCCTATGCACCGAAGGACAAATGTTCATCCCCGCGGCCCCTACCTTGCCACGTCCCCACACCTACGAATCGATCCGACCCCAACCTCAACACCACATGCAACCGCTAAAGCTAACAATCGAACTAGTTACCGTGTTGAGTCATAGCCCTGCCACGCTATTAGCTTGCCTCTCAGGTGTTATCGTGTGATCCTCATGTATATTAGCAGCGACTCCCATAGTTTCTAGCACCTCAGGCGACGCACCCTCCATCTAGCAGCTCAACACCTGCTACAAGTAGTCTGCTACAGGAGAGGTTGATTTATTAAAATCACTGCAGGTCTATTTGATTCCTTGAAGTAGGCGTTTAAATTATCGCGCTACTATGAGCCCTTGGAGAATGGAGGAATGGCTGCGTAACATGGTTCGCTTGCACACTCAGTATTGAATCTGTGGAGAACTGACTCGAATGGTAGCCTGGTGCCTTCCCAACGACTACGGATGAGGAGCAGCCTACCCTATCAACGCCTGCGAGTGAGGCTATCCCGTCTACAATCGCGGGTGAGCCTGCGTCCTCAACACAGGTTCCGGCCTCCCGTGACGCGGTACATAACACATCTAACCCTAGTCACATCAACGCTGACAAGAATAGCAGACAATTCAATATGACGAGGAGTCAGTGGAGGCCCAAATGCCAGTGCTCTCTCTGGATATCGATAGGCTTACTCTCCTGGGGGCTGCGGACGAGCACTTCTTCCTACTAGCTATCGATGAGCCTGCACCACCAGGGGACGGGGACAATCTTACACCCTCACTATCGCATTCGACCGATGCCAGCATGTCTCCCTTACATACGTTTGCACTCCTGCATGAGAACGACCCCGCGCCCTTGAGCCCGGCAGGCTTTTGGGATCTCGGACCCGAGTTCCAAATGTTGGACGACAAAATCGCGGCATTGGAGCGCGAGGATCTCGGATCCGAGCTCCTAAGGTTGGAGGCCCAAGTCTCGAAATTGGAGCGTAGGGTGGAGGTCTATAAGAAGGACCCAGACCAGGATATGAGGGCAGATCGAGAGGCGATAATGCGTTGTCGTGAGGATATCAGGGCGTATGGTGGGTATCTCGACGCGCAGAGTAAAGATCTCAGGGCGTGTAGTGAGGAGATCGAACGTCAACGGATGGTGACTAGCGACTCTTGAGTTACGGTGCTAAGCGGCTGAGGGTCAAGATGCATTTTCCTTAATGTTTGTTGGATGCATGTTCCTAATCATAAAAAGTTCAAACTTTGGACAGCTCAAGTCCTGTAGTAAGATTTAATAAAGATCATGCATTCCGTTCATGTACGCTAGAAATTGATCACGAGGCCTTTATAAGCTACAACGCTACCTCTTGGGAAGCGGACTGGTACCCGTCTGCTGGTAGGACGCTTCCTGTGATTGCTTCTTCTTCTTCTTCTAGATCAATATGAAGGATCGACGCACCAATATCTGACCGTAGACGAGAGAGTCTGTATATAGGTAGAACGAAAATGTGCTACCACTTCCAAGAAACATCCAATATATAGGAGGACTGTAGGTTCAGAGTATTAATCCTACGCACTTAATAATTCACTGTGATCCTTGGTTCCGAGCGTGGCCCTAGTTTTGAAAGGGATAAATACAACATCTCATCAATCCATAGCTGCAAGAGGACAATTCGATGTCCTATAAGATGGGGCGCGTGGTATTCTCTGCGCGATCATCGAGCGTGATGGTATTAATACAGTTATCCTCAAGGCGCTGCAATCAACATAGATGCGGGAGATGGCATTACAAGGAAATTTCTTAGCATTGTCCGACAGCTAGACTCCTCCATTTCATTAATACCATTCATTGATAGCTTCTAACTCGCCTTTAAACAGAAACAAGTGCGAGAAAAACCCATGCTTTATATGTTCGTCCTTCATACCTAGGTCGTCGTCGCTGTTTTTGTAATCACTTTATCGCCGTTACTACCGGCTGATGCTTAAGCCTTTGTAGCCATCAACACGGTTCAATTCGGTGGAATTTAGATCACCTCCCAACCAGTTGTCCATTCATTCCCCAAACTTGCACAATCCTGGCTGCATTGGGTCCGCTTAGCTTATGTAGCTGTAGGTATTACCGATAGCCTCGACCCCATTTGCCCCTTACAGTCGTGTGTATGACCAGCATATATGCATCTTCTTTACTCTTGGGATCCTTTTGAAATCGCGTCCTCTTATATGCTGGCAGTCTTGTTTGGACCCTCTTCTTTCTTAGATAGCCTTACTAAACATGCCAACTGGATACGCCGCGAAAAGCCTACCAACACCATTCGTCTATTGTCTTAGTTCGACCGGCACTTAGTATCGCGAGATAATCAGGGAGCTCCTTCCTATATCGTGTCAGTATATTGCACGACTCGAATCGCTATAACACTCAATCTGTCTCACACTGTCTCACTCTGACACGTATTGCATCTCGCTATTTGATTGCTTGTCGCAGCATTGTTGCCAGATGTGCACCACTGAAAGCGCGGACAGTATCATCATTCTCCGAATGTAGAGGAAGTCAAATCGATAGGTTGGTCACAGCCTGTCACGCTACGGCGGCAATTCACTTGGCAACTGAAGGCATTTTGTCCTACTGCACGCTCTCGTCTCACCTACCAACTCACCCAAAGACCCACGTTCGAACATGAAGATACGTGCTTGCCCTTGCATAGCATGTGCCAGACTCCATATACCAACTTCAGCCCTGACATTCCCTGATTCCTGATCATCTCTACACCTTTTATAGATCCCTCCCAGCCTCCATCTAACACTATTTGTAGGATTTATGAGCTTGCTAAAGAATAAAGAGCTGGAAGATTAGCGTCAAGCTTCCTTCAAGGTAGGGTAGCAAGAGATCTGGCCCTGTCCGAATAACGTTAGCTGAACCCCAAAAAGTCACCGGTTAATGCAACGCTGGCTCATCAATATCAACACTTTATAGATGTAGTGTGAGATCCAACCATAGACGAGCTATTTGGTTTGCGTGACGTAAGCGGTACGTCTTTCAGGAATATTACTGTACCCTATCTCAGCAATCGAACTGCGGAGCTCCAAATACAGTCATTTTACTTCTACAATGCAGAGAAAGGCACAGATGCCACCAGTAGATGCCCCTCGGTCATCCCCCGGCAAAGTCGTACAGGACACGACATATGGCCACAGGACTGAAGACGCAAGAGCATAAGAGTGTCATTCTTGATGCCTGAGAACCCAAGCGGTGAAGCTCAAGGTTGCACTACTTCCAAGAAGAAGAGCGGACGATGTGAAGACATACTCATTGACAACGGCCAACGCTTGCAGGCTCCAACCACTACCAAGACCCCGAAACTCTGGAAACGAAGGAGCGAACCTAAGACCACAGCCACCATTTCTGCCACGCCGACATTGGCAGCTCCAAAGCCTCCGCATAAGGAACGACGCGGAAGACCACCAAAGAACCTCCATAAAACTCAGCAGGTGGTCGAAGCAGTGGAGACAAAACGCGGACGACCGAAGAAGAACCTTAATCAAACTCAACAGATGATTGTAGCAGTGGGAAATGAAACCAAGATTCCATATGTATTACGGTCTCAGAGTTCAGGAGATACCCGTACACTAATCAGGGCACACCAGTCAGTAGATGATATGAACGTCGAAAGTTATTCTGGTACGGCTGAGTATGGCACTATGCCGACACCTACTAAGTAACCAACCTCAGCAAACGAAAGGCCATACGATACTACCAGGCAAGTCAACTCCCCAGCTCGCTTCGGCTACATCTGGAATACCTACAACCTCAGTGCTAGATCCCAGTAGCCAGGATGGAGATGGAAATTCCGAAGCTGGAGAGGTTGGAGCTGGGGAGGATGGGACTGGAGGTATCAGAGCTGAGGATATTGGTACCAAAGACGCTGAGACTATGACAGACAGGCTGGCTCCAGCAGCAAAAAGAATCCAAGCAAGGCCCTCGACAGCAGTCACCGAATTGTTTCGAATCGAGTGAAAAATCCAAGATGGTGACATGGGCGAAATCGACCAAATTGTTCCACAAGCCTAAGGCCTCAAAATTATAGAAGCACAAGAACCCGCAAAGTCATAGATCAAGTTTCAGGAGTGCTAAAGATATCTAATCTCTCCACCTGTGATAACAATGATCAATAAAGGTTGTAGTAAGAATAAAGGACGGCGTTTCCAAAAAGCAAGTCCTTTTATTATACTCAAAGCTTAGATATCTAACCAAAAGCACCATTGCCGTAACGTTAACGGGCACGCTCAGGAAGAACATTCAAGGCTACTCACTCCACGATGATTCCTCCAATAAGTAGTCCGAGTACTTTGGCAATCATAACCGCGATGAAACCTATGGCCCATGACACTACTGCGCTTGCCTATAAGCACGAGATCGCATACAACAAGATTCACTAACACGTCGCAACCACTGTCACTGATTCAGTCAATCATACTGCCAGCAATCAGCATCGTCATAATGTTGGCAGCACCGCTGCTCACCTCCGGTCCCAAGTATGGAGATTAACATTACGAAATTTAGCGGGTTGCATCGGCCTAAGATATTACATTTTGGCTGTAATAAAAGCTGCTACTTAATCTAGGTTGTATCGTCTATCTATAGCGTAGAAAGTATCTTGCTGGATATTTTGGCGCTAGGGGTCAGGGACTACCTAGCTATGTTTTTCAACACAACGATCTTCTGTTGAGGCTGAGAGCCCTGCCCCACGTTGCCACCATCAGGTGTTATCATGTTATGCCCCATCATGTATGTTAGCAGCGACTGCTATAGATTCTTCCCCCGTCACAGTACTTCCTTCAACCTCTTTTCCCTCCTCGCTCCATACGACGAATCCGCTGATCAATATCTGCCATGAATAACAGAGTCTTGCATTATCTGTTCGCGGCTGTCGCCTTAGCCACTCTAGTCATATCGACCGCGAACTCCGGTGTCGGCTTTAGCCCTTCACTAGATTATGGGTACCTTACACAGCCTCTGACACACTATTAACACTGATAAGGCTGACAACGTATTGATCAGCGTCGCCAGTATCCATGTTACAAATGGCTCGACCCTCGATGTTGCTAAGATTGAAACTTCTAACAGATATCAGCAAATGATAAGGACCGCTGTATACCACTTCGAATTTCTTACAGCAACCTCACCGTTCAAGGTCAGCAATGGCCTTGAACTGTGTGCAGAGGCTGCACAAGTACTTAGAAGTCGGCCTATCACTATAAACTCCATCCTGCACGGATTAAAGCGAGGTATAATGATGAGAGTCTTCCCAACAGCAATATCAACCACCCTGAGACTATTCCACACGGTAATTTCTTATGCACTGAATTCATACGGTCCAGACCCGGAGTCCTATCCTTTTACTTTTTATTTATTCTCCATCCCGTACCATCCACCATATCGACCCAAGGAAGAAGATGATGATTGTGCTCGGTCACTATACCTCACATTAAAGGTTCACCACATCATGACTCAGAAAACTATCAGAAAGTTACCGTTCACGGGTGAATCCGTGCACCCATTCCCCGTCTCCGGTGCTTACCTGGATAGCATTCGCTCCGCGCGCTCCTTCCTGATTTTACACGTGCAAATGTTCGTAGGGTCACTGGCAGGCAACCTAGCAGCTCATGCGCAGGGAATAATTAGAGAGTACGCAACTATGGTCGATGACGCGCGGAAGCAAGACCATAGTGACGACCCGGCACGACTCGCAGCTCTAACGACGATGCTTGTAGTAGAGAAAGACGGCTTGCTTGAATACCGCCCTGTGGTTTATGATCGAAATCTTGGCACCGAAGGTCTTGTTGGAGGATTTGGGAGTCAGATCGAGGTGCTTTCACAAGCCATTCGTGGTCTTGTTACACTCCCCGTGAAAGACGAGACGGGCGCAAACTCGAGTCAAATCAGCGCCTTGCTCTTGTTAGTCAAGTCTGCAGATAACAAGCGGCTTCAGAAGGCCTTAAGAGAGGCATTGGGTAAACATGTACTCGGGAAGGAACTCGTGACACTGGTATCTCCGGCCGGGTTTGCGCGTGAGATGCCATTTGATGTCCCCTTTGTATTTGCCAATTGGGCGGCATGGGATTGCTTGGATCGAAACAAGTTGGAAGAAGTTTCGCAGGGTTTCAAGGATGAATTGTAAAGCAGATCTACAGGTCATCTTTGCGCTCGACTAAAGTTAGCACCCCCAAAAGAGAATTCATGCATGCGGAGAAGATGGTGTGAAACAGTGCAGATCGTTACATAGAGAATCATACTCATAGGAGAACCTATAACCTCCTCATCGTATGAAAAGTCAAAATTAACGTGCAAGTCGTTTCTTCTGGCTGTTTCGCTACTAGAGGCCAAGGTTGCGTTGATGAATATCTATAAAGCTCTGGTAATTTCCTAGTAACTTATGTATTTTGCAATTTGACCCTATAATAGCCCCCGGTATAGCCCCCAAAGCATGCGCCCATACATGCCTCTAAATACACCCCTCCAGCATGCCCCCAAACAGGCTCTCCAAACAGACCGTCTAAGCAGGCCCCGTAAGTATGCATCCTAAGTATATACCCTAGATATGCTTCTAGCACTAGGCATACTCCTTAAGTAAGGCCCCAAAAAGCTTGCACAGAGGTGGAAATGCGAAATTTCTAATTTACTAAGTAATTATCATAGTCTCGTAGACATTTATCATTTGCGTAATCCGGGCCGTGCTAGCCTTGTCAACAAATTTTCCACCTGTACAATAAATATGCGTCTCAAACAAGCACAGCTTTACGGTCTAGTCGCACGAGCTTACATCACTGAAGTATGCGAAACGGTATTCCGGCTGGCTTTCATAACTCATTGTAAAGACAACATGGTATGAAGACCCTTGATTAGCAATCGCACATGGATTTATTCGCATTGTCTATCGTTACTCACGATCCCAATCAACGGACAAGCCCAAGCGTCGCTTTGTAGCACTGATCTTCTTGTGATAGCTTGAAACGACTTGTTAGACCTTATGCCAAAGTAGAATGAAGCTCCGTATCATACCTTTCCTTCCACTCCATAGCAACTTCGAGGAACTTCTCTCTTTCTAGGTCATGACGTGTCTTCTTCTCAGTGCGCTATAGCATCTTCTCAACAACTGTTTGTGTAGAAATAGCAGCGTGGTCGCAGCCCGGCAACCAAAGTATAGTCTTTCCTTTTATATGATTGCTAGCCCATAATTAGCATCAGACATGGAAAAGAGGGACGGAGCAGCATACTATCGAATCGTAATGTCTTACAAAGTGCCACTCAAAGCGTGACCCATATTTAAAAGCCCAGTGACGTTGGGTGGCGGCTCAATGATCATAAAAGATTCCCTTGGCTCCTTCTTCTGGTCTGTGCCAGATGCGGGTCTGAAGAAACCCATCTTTTCCCACCATGCATAATGAGCCGACTCAACTACTGTGGGATTATATGCCTTCAGTCTTTCGTTATTCAGCTCAACTGGAATCTTCTTTTCTCCTAGAGGGGTGGCATCGACATATGTCGGCATTTCTGAGAGCGCTTTGATCTTTGATTTCCTCTGAGCAGCAGCTGGTTGCGCCATCGCCTGTTTCGCTTTCTTATCAACAAAGTTCTGCATTGTATTATTCCGTCACTCCACCACGTGTTGTACGATGAATAGGTGTTTGAGACGCGTGAGAGTGAATTATTTGATGATCGAGGGAAGTAATGACCACTGATGACCCCTACGAGTACTTAAGGACGTGGTTTCTGCCTGTAACTGCTTGTTTTCTACAACACAACACCACCATCACCACCATCACCAGCAACACCACCAACATCAGTGCCAACAACTTCCCCGTCCTCATCACCTACTACTATTACCTACCTTCCCAGCAACACCAAAAGGGTAGGCTGATTTGGGAAACTGCGTCGAGGAGGGCAAAAAGCGACGCATCGAATTCCAGATCAATAAGACTGCGGAGAACCCTACATTGAAAGCGATGGCGGCAAAAGACTCCTATATAGTGTATGAGGAAATGGACGTCGGCATTGGTTGAAACCGACGGAGGAAAACGCCTTAACGATCTTTGATGAACTCAAGAAACAGATCTTATTATGATCGACACCGCCTTTACCTCTGCATCTGCTACAGCTGTACATGGTAAAGCTCCTGAGGAAATTAAAAAAGTATGTACGCGCTGACAGTCAGTAGTGTCTCTCATGTTAAAGCATTTTAGCTATGAGGTCCTGGCAAGATGTAGCCTGACAAGATGAGCTCTATCCGTTATACTTGCTGTGCAATTTGAGAAGCCAACCAGGCGGCAGCAATCAAGGTGGATCGAACAGGGTCTTTGCAGCAGTGGCACGCACGTAGTGGACGTCGGATTTGATACCCTGGGTCGGCAAGCATTTAGGAGATGACGGTGTTCTTGAGCATGTCTAATGCTTTGATAGATGGGCATCATTATCACGAGCAAGGGCCTGCATCAAGGATAGAAGGGCTATGCAGAGGAATTTATACCCCTAGACAAAGCCTTCCAGACCTTGAATGTTCATCCATGCTGGCCCTGCAGTGGCTCTCCTCGTGAGCAGCATTACAAGTTTGACTCCCCCCTTCATGCGCAGCGAGTCATTGCAATTCCCAAATGACTCATTGAGATCCCACATTAGCAGATCTCACTTCCTAGAACATGACCCTTTATGTGTTTTACCGTCGTCATCCCTCATCCCTTGTAGAGCCTCAGATCGGCTGCACTAATTGGATGCTTTCTATCTTGAAAGAAAATGTATCGCGCCAAGTAATACCCATCAGCCGCAGGTTGGACATGCTTTTCTTTGATTGATAGATGCCTGCGGTCCGCTCAAGATTCTGTGCTTATCGGTCCTTTTGATGCTCTTGTCTACGCATCGTAATCTGAAGACCATAAAACAGCTCCTTAACAATACCTGTGCTCTTCCTGGTCAATGCCGGATGGAAATTATTGCTTCGAAAGGAGAGTCTCTCGTCCAAACTCCCGAGTCGAAAGACTGAGAGCGTTTGTCTCCTAATGGTGAAAAGGCGCCACTGTCCGCGCCAAGGGACCTAGAGCTAGCCGAAAGGGCTCAAGGACTCCCTAAAGTAATAAACTCCGGGGGCTTGATATTGTTGTTTAGGCGATCAGTCTCAGGGCTTTATCCGGGCCCTTTTCGCCAGCTCTAGGTCCAGCCCTACAGGGCTGTACAGTAAGGGGGTGAACCCTTCTAGCCCTATTGCCTAGGTGTAGGGTATCTCTAGGGAGCTGCGGACAGTCCCCTGTTCTTTTTTCTGACAGTCCCCTATTTAGGCGCGCACCTATCAGCTTCCCTACTGAAGTATATCCGTACCACCGCTATCCGTGCCGACGTTTTAGGCCGTGGAAGGACTCCCCGATTAAGTGGACAGCCCTATAAGGCTAGACCTAAAGCCATTAAAACGGGCCCTAAAAGAGCCCGCGCCAAGGAAATCTCTGCATAGAAGTATGCAGGAAATCCCGGCTTCTAGCTCGGCTTTAATCCAATGCTACAAGCGGAACACATCATACAGCTTTAGCAGTATTCATATGGCTATGGTTTGCGAACTTGTTATGGGCCTAACCACGTCGTCTATCTCCTCCAAAACCTCTATTCTGTCGTCCATCCTCTGCACAGCCTCTGTCAATCTTATAAGGCAAGCCTCCTTACCCACGCTGCGAACCACTGGACTGAGCGACACCCTTAATGTCATGTGCCGCGGCATCGCCGGCGAGCAGGCCGCAAACTCGGGCCAAGCAAGCCAGACCTTGCGGCAAGATGTACGAATATGCTACGAGGAGCTCCACAGCTGGTTGCTGTGGAGTTCAGACAATGCCACGGCGAGACTTAAGAGGCAGATGAGAACATGGTGCGTTGAAAGGCGACGGCAGGGTCGTTTCCTTAGTGGTAGCAGATGGTCTTGAGTCAAGAGGTGGAGGATGGGGATAAGGCTATACTTCATGAGTAGCTGTTGGTGCTGGGTGATTGGACTCAATCATCCTCCTGCATGTGGGCGATCCAGAAGTCGGTTTTGCGCACAATGCTGCGAGTTGTCTCTGAGACCGATTGCTTTACGCTTTCGCTCCCTACTGCCATCGACATCATCAACTGAAGCACCCTCCAACTTGTCCTCCTATCCCCGCCATTAGCCCGTGCTCTCAGAACAAATCCTACCATCTCCTCACACGGCTTCATCAGGCTACCAACCGCCATTGGAGCTTGCGCCAAAGACATGGCGCTGGGATCGGGGCGTTGGCTGAGTCTGTGCTGTGTCCACGGTATGTCAGACCTCAAGCCACATTTGGGGTTCGGGATTTCAGAAGAGATGCTAATGTAGCATGACAGATGGAGTCGGACGCTCAAAGAATAAAAGTGGGGATAACGTGTTGGGAGCTGGCGACTCAAGGCATAACGATGGCAATAGGATGTCGAGACAACATGGAATGTGACCAGAACTAAGGAGAAAATGATGATTGCAAGCGATTGGGAGAAGGCTACATAGCACCTGTGCAAGTTGGCTCTAGGTCATATTTGGGCGGGAAGCTGGAGGCACTACAGTCGGACTATTTTCTATACGCTTGAGATTGGTGGAGGGCGCATACTATCACGCAGCTAGGAGAAGGCTGAATGGAGGTTGGGGGAATGAATTGTCCAAGAATTGCAAGAACTCAAGTGCGGAGGGCGCGGAGACCAGCTTAGATGTCTTGGTGGCCTCCTGAAATAGCCATTGGACGGCGAGGGAGCTTCAATTCCAAGCCATGCGCATCATCGGCAATTGATGTAAACACTTGGGAACAGGGAGTGGAGGAAAACCCTGATGGATACCTTCTCACACGAGCGTGATTCAAGAAGTGTCTCTGCATATGCAGGAGTGAAAGGGGCTTAGCGCCGTAGAAATGATGATACTCCCCTTCTCCCTTCCCTCTTCACCTCCACTTTACGATCCCAAGGTTTGCTCTCCAATCATTGCAGGACGGTTATTATTCTAAGCCGCCACATCGATGATGAGGACCTCCTTCTTACCTTTCGGATGATCGCCAATGCCTGCAGGATTATTTCCCTGCCATGTCGAAGCTGTCCAGGATGAACACGAAGCAGACGTGATTATACACAGTGTCTTCCAGCGCCTGGACAATAGCCTCTCATCTGGCTTGCAGCAGCGCCGAACCCGATCCCAAACATACGATGCCACATTCGTTGTTGATTTCTTAAACGAACAGCTTCTGCATGCACCCTACAAAGTTTTCGCCGCGACCGCTTGGCTCCAGGCAAAGGTATGTCGCATCAATATCACCCTTACCACGGACTACGACATCCTTTGACTTACGTCTCGTGATCAGGGCCTCGATATCTCCTCCCTCTGCCCTGACTCTACACTACAAGCTATCAATGAAAGTAACAAGCGTCTGATTGCCTCCGTAACAGAAGCCAAGAAGGAGGCCTATAAGACTGAAGACAGGAAAAGGAACCATCTCGAACGCATTGAGAAATCGCTTCAGAGACCTCTCACGGACGTCTTTAATCGCTGGACGACCGAAAGGCCCCCAGATTGTTTACAACTGGCGGTTGGCACGCTTGCCGCCATTGAACGTGCCGTTGCACTCTCCCCACATCTGACACCTGACGAGATTTCAATCGCTCTCAATACAGCAGTAAATGGTCCTGATACTACCGCTGACCAGCTTGGTAAGAAGCCTAGCCAGAGTCGGATTCAAGCAGTCTGCCACCAATTAGAGACCAACTCAATTCGTACGCCCATTGACAGCAACGCGCGAGAGGTCAATCCCCGTCTCCAACGTTTCTTGAGGCAGAAACGTCAGACATCTCCGTCACCGTCAACCCCAGCAAGCAAGAGACAGCTTACTTCCACCCACGACTCGCTCTCTCCAGAGCGGGCCCGCCGCGCGGTAACTCCACTCTCGGACTGCTCGTCCCATCGCCATCTATCCGGCGGATCATTGGGCGAGGACGACGAGAACGCAGGTACTCACGATTCCTGGGATGATATAGCTGGTCTGAGCGAAAGCGATAGCCCTTTCAATTTGGTGGACGGCGAGGACGCTGACACTCAAGATCCCACACATCGGCTTGTTACTAGTGACTTGGAGAATTGCCTTAGAGACTGTTACTCTGAACGATTCGCCGCTTACGAAAGGTCGACCGGTACCAATGAGTTAATCACACCTCCGAGCAGCCATCATTCGAGCACTGTCCGTTTCGTCCCCTGTCCTGAGACCGACGCCACGCGTCATATTTCAGCAGCCCAGACAATGTTGGACTTGCAAGGCACATGTCATCAGGATCTTGAGAAAGGCACATATCACCAGGATCTTGAGAAAGATCTGCGCATGAACATTGAAAAATCGAGAGCCACGATGGTGAGACTTCAACCAGAGCTTCAAGACACATGGCAAGTATATTTGCTGAAGGAGTCTGAGCACGAGACTGCCATCAGAAGGGTCGGTGTGGAGTTTGAGGCCCAGCCTCACTTATCCGGGCCGCCATCACTGATCGACGTAAGGAAGCGCAAGGACTGTGCCGATGCGCAGGATAAGCGTACGGAGGCGCTGATAAGCGATATACAGGCGAAGAGAAGGGAGAAACAAGAAGCGTTAAATCGCTATGAGCAATGGAGAATGGTAGGGGACAAGGAAGTAGAGATCATGGCAGGCTTGGAGGGCCTTTTGCAGAAGACACAGGAGCTACAAAGGCTGAAGGAGCGCTTGCAAACAGACGCTTAGTACTGTTTTTGATGTTTGGCAAGACTTCAAGGACTTGGTCTTGAATATGTGTGCGCGATTCAACGGGGTACGGTGGGTAAGTGTAGACATTGCCAGTCACTGTGCATAAGAAATATGCTCAGCTGCTGACACACCTATCATAAGGATCGCTGTTGCGGAAGGAACGTCAATGCTAGCAAATCTGTGTATGCCAATACTGATCCTAGTGTGTGTTGACTTCAGTTCTCAAGTAACTTATTTCTGATAACCAGTCAACTCCCCTAGAGTGCATCCTGTCGAGAGCTCTGTCCCCCTTTCCATATAATTCAACGGCTCTTCGATCGCAAAAGAAAGTCTTATCCGTCAGTACTGGGAGTGCAGCCTAACTATCACGAGCACTATTTACTAGCTATGAATGACTAGGCTAGTAGTGTCCTCAGGATCTAACCAGAAAGATAATCCTAGAGCTGAGATGCGTCTGTTGCTTACAATACGGACACATCTTCTATACATCACGACCCAGTCAACGATCCGGGGAGTAAATGATCGAGTCTACAGTCCTTATGATGTTCATGTCGACAACCACTTGTGCGGAACCCATTTCACCGCAGGCTTTGGCACCTTACCGTTACTACGCGCCTTCCTAGGAGCAAATATTCACCCTGCTTTTCTCTACCTCACTACAGGCCTTGCTGGAGATGATACATACAACCTTGATGGGGATTCTTCCCAAGGTCACCGTCATCATCAGTCAAGAGAATGATTCAGTTTTCTCTATACGTTTCCCTACCTTCACCGCTGGATCTGGTGATCAACGTCGACCGTAACAGTCCTGTATGCTGGGATTTCCTTTGAATACAGCAGCTCGCTCCCTTCTATTCATCCTACATACTTGTTCGAAGGATTTGGTACTCTTCCATCGGTCCGACATTGATGAAGCCCATCAACAAAAGCTTTGGCGAAAGACAGCCAAGCAGCATATCAAGATACCCAGATCTAAGTTCTACCAGGATGATTGAGCATCAAGGACGACTTCATTCTTTATAACAAAGGTATTTACTACCTTTGCACATTACTACGATAATCAGGGTTGAGATCAATTTCCAGGAGTGTTCCTTCTCAGAAGCATCCGCGTCCGCTTCACCCCTTTCTCCTTCATCTGTCCAAGCCCCACCAGACAACCTTCATCTTCTTGACACGCTGTCCTGGCCTTCGATCTTCTCATCTGATCTGGCATAGTGAGTACACCTAACCTAGCAATACTACTCCTTCTCGTTGATCTGATGCCTTCATAGTCACGCCCTTCTCTATACGTCTGCATTTCGATCGCCCTAATACTTTAGGTTTGGCCACGCCCTTGGCTCAACGCATCCAACCAAAATGTCTTAGAAAACCGTCGTTGGCTGTCAAGCCTGGACTTGCTGGCAATTGCCTTTCACCGCAACTCGCGTATTTCTGCCCTTTTTATTAACATCACCTTTACCTTCGCTTTCGCGCGATAGCGCATGTACGAACCACTACATATATAAAGCTTATCAACAGCAGCACTTCGAGCGAAAAAGTGCTCATTCAACAAAATGCTCAAATTAGTAATCGTAAGGGTCATCCCGAAGGTCTACACCAATCTTACTCCATTGAAGACGAGTGTCCATTCCCTACAACTATATGAAATGAACACCGGCCCCAGAATCGAGGCGAAGCGCAACCTCCAGCATACCGGACACTTGGCCCCCGGGCTATACAACCAAGAACATTGACTTGAGTGAGAGGGATGATCAACCTTCTATCTTCTTGGCCCCTGACTAGTCTCCAGAAGATTGGGAATGATTGGAGGCTTTACGAGCTCTATGCTCAAGCAAGACAAGCTCGGGATCTCTCCCAAAATCTTTTCAGTCTACGGCACTATGTCAGCAATGACAGTACCCAATTCCATACCTGAAAGAGGACGCTTCATGCGCTCGGTCGAGATCCTGGTCGACATGTCAAATGTACCGCTGGGAAGCCTTTCACCCGATGAGAAGCAGTGCTTTTGCTGCTGCGAATTTCATGATATAGATAAATGGTGGCCTAAAGAATAAGCAGACTTTCAAGTTCGTCATATTTCCTTGTTGAACGATATTCCTTTTGTGACCCTAGACACAATTATTCTGTTGAACAATATTCCCTTTGTGACCCTTGGCACGAATACCTGATGTTTGATATACCGCCTAGACTATTGTTGAAATCTCGCTGAATCCAGCAATTTAACAGGGCTTTGTAAGCTTACTTGACTTATATATGGACAGCAATTTTCCTTGCTGTCTCTTTTGTAAATGCCCTGCTTACAAGCTCGAGCCTAGTCACAGGGGCGTTGAGCTCGCCATTCTGGTCCTGCGAATGCTCTCGCTGCCTTGAGCAGTAAGACACATTTAGAGGCGCAATGGCAAAGCAGATCGCCCTGTCAAACTTTGTAGCACTTATAATGATTGAATCTTCAACCCTTGTTATCCCTCTTCGTTTTGGACTGTGTTACTGCGTTCATCATCCCCGCTGTGTGCCGGTCGCGGCAGCCATATGAGGAGTGGCATCCTTTGAGATTACAGGAGTGGAAGTGGATATGGGAATTGCCTGCTGTGTTAGCCACCTGGGTTCTCACAACATCTTATGGCTTCGGGGTCGCGTATTTATATACAACTGATGATATCGCAGTCACTTTGGAGCCAAAAGCAGCAGATGATGGGAAGTACATATCCTTCCTTCCTTCGCCGGTCGTAGATCGTCAAGGAAATGACTGTTTTACAAAAGCCTTATCGCAGCTGTGGTGCCAGGAACAGACACCTGTGCTTAGGCGCGGCCAGGCACCTACCGGCTTAGGCTTGATACTTCATCATGAACGAGAACACGAAGAAAGAACACTCGCCATATAATTTTGGCTGTGAACGGCTCGACTTTTTCACTCCGCTGTATGGCCACGAAGGAATGAACACCTACGAATTAGAGAACCTGCTACAAAGGTAGATGATTTGGAAAAACGTCTGTAGCTCGCTACGCATTCCTACCTACCTACCTACCTACCTACCTACTCCTGGCCACACCCTACCCTACATACGAACCACCTGCGGTAACGCTTGAGCTCGGCACTGTTCCCTGCTCTGTGGGGGACTACACTTGGAAGGCGGTTTGACCGCTTGGCAACGGTCACGCCGCATCGCAAAAGGATGGTGGATGATGTGGATCCAGATGCCAGAGCTTCTAGACGCTGGTGGCATGAAGGCTATTGAGCCCATGAGGTGGAGCGGTCTATGACGAAGCGATGATTGAGCGTGTTGAAGTCGGGCAAAGCGTCGCTACTGTCGCCAACTATCAAGACTGGCTCTCCCTCCCTGTCTGCCCATCTCCTTTCATTCTTTTACGTGGAACGCTGGCCCTTCTCGCTTCAGAGATTCGTGCCTCCCGACTACCAATCATCGCCCATCGCCCTCCCTTTTGATTTTCGCGAGGTATTCCCCTGTGCGGCTAGTGTGCCAGACGCCTCGTCTTCAGCCTTTCTAATCTGGCCAGGACCAATCACTCACGAGAAGCCGATCGAAAAGGCGAATGATCATGCTCGCCCCGGTGATTGCGACCATCTGGGAACAGTCGCAGGCCTTGTCCTTCGCTTAAATGTTCTCCGTCTGCCGTCTTTCGGCGACCACTACCCTGAGGCCGCTCAGCTGACCACCTAACACACCATCAGATGATCTAGGAGCTACGACGACGGCGAGGCGGCAAAGAGAATTGCCGTATTGACACAACTGCCCCGCAACTTGCGTTGCTGACCGTCATCTTGACCGGGTCTTGTGATAGCTGAGTTTCAGTTCTAGAAGCTGGTAATGGAGGAGACGAGGGTGACAAGAAGCTCGCGTACGTCCTTTTCCCCTTTGAAATCGACAGATTTGGCAGGCCAAGAACGGGCTGCTTCTGCGTGGCTCTCAGACTAATCCGAAGCATCGTCGATCAAGAGCATAGTGAGAGAGTTGAGTTGCTCTATCAGCGCCGCGGTATCCCGACAGCTCATGGTTGAACTTCTTGAGCTATTTGCTAGTTGATTGGCTAGTTGTTCCCGAGAATGTACCACAGAAAGAGAAGGTAAGTCCGGCTATCTGGAAGGCCATCCTGACTGGAGGGGAGGTCGCTTCAGATAGATCCGAAAATGCTTGGGGTTGCTGGGCTTCGTGAAGTGGGGATGAGGAGGTACTCAGGGTTGGGCTCGATGAAGATGTCGGTGAGCCGAGTGGGGTAGTGATTCGGTACTGATAGAGAAGCTTCTTAAGTAGGCTCGTCCTCACGTTCCGTGATAGAGTTGGGTCTAAAGAAAATGTAATATAACAAAGATGAATCAAACGACCACTTCCAAGGCCATTGACAAAGGCGCCTGTACGTCGGTTGTGGTAGAAAAAAGGTGTCAACATTCATTAAACCTATTCAGACAGCAGAGCCAGTACGTCGACAGTCCCAAAGGTTTTGGCGCATCTTTACGCCGCTCGAACCGTGTGTGACCACAGGGTAAGCTAAAGTAGCGTTTCGGTGTTTTAGTAGCGTTTTGGCGGCTACAATTTCGGGGGAACTTAATTCCGATCGCATCCTACATACCACCCAGAGTTTCTGTTTCTGCCGAAGATCTAGCAAGGCAGTATTCGATGAGCGGGATGGGGTAGTCGCCCTGATCTGCATCTACTTCTAGAAGCACAATGCCGGGTCCGGCAGAGGGTGAACGCGCCTGCTGCAATATATCGTCCAAATGGCCCGTTGATCACCCCATTTGGACGACAAAGAGCGTTATGTCTCGGGACCAGGGTATTATGGTCTCAGGGCCCCTATTGCCCCAATGGCCCATATAGCCATATTCGCCCATAGCATTAGCAACTCAGTCCTTCTGGCTTCCAACTTTCTTAGCCATATTCGTACTTGTACCTTTTCCTGCCTTTACCAGCGGTACCAAGCTCAACCAAATGCAATCTGTAATGGAATTCATGGAATTCTTTCTCATCCTACTCATATTCATCCTCATATTCATCCCCATCTCCTTCCTCCTCACCACCACCACCACCGTTTCCAGCAGCGACGAAGTCATCAAATCATCTCGCATCAAGTGTCCTATTGAACCCTATTCTCCCATTTCGCTCTGCGCCGCCGTGCCTGAAATGGATCAAACGACCTATTTCAAACTCGCTACGAAATGTCTCGATGATACTTACACGAAAGCACGGTACTTGCGTGAGGGAGGCAAGCCGAGCGAAGAAAATGGCCAGGAAACAAACGAGAAGAATGGACATACGGGCAATGACGATGATACCGGCGATGATAACAAGATGGTGGATCCTTGGGACACATGCATGATATGCCTCTGCGCGCATTTCTTGGACCGCTTCAGCAACGAACAGCAACGCGCTTGGATCCTGCAACAATCTTGGGCTAAACGTACATCTGTAAGTCTCAGCCAGCCATCTTATATTACACAAGTTCTTACTTCTGCTTCCCCGCCCATCTCCTTTTTGCCTCTTGCGTAACGCGTTTATCTGTAATACTAATTGGGCTTCTCTCCCGTCATAGGATCAACCCGTCACCATTATCCCATCTGCACCGCTCGTAGAATGGGTGGAAGACCCGCACACTGAGGTATCGACAAAAGGGATGCCGGACACGGAGGTATCAATCAAAGGGTTGCCGGACCTGGGATGGATGAACGCGATTTTGGTAGTGTGCGGAAGTGTGGGAGTAGGCGTGTTAGGCATGCTGTTCAAGGATTCCCTGGTAGGACAGCAGCCAACACCTATGATGCCGCCGGACGGTCGTCATCGCTGCTCCTGTGGCAAGTTCACAAAGAAGGGTTCTCGCTGCCTCTGTGGTAGGGATTCAAAGATACCCCGTTATTCAAAGAATGCCTAAGGTCATAGGACCTTATCAGTGTCATTCCGCAAGCTTACAGCTGAGGATATATGTTCCTAAAAGGACCTGCAGCGTTAGGAGAGGCTTTAGAGACCGTGGGGGTCTGGCTTACTTGATTTATTCAGCTATAATGCATGTTGTTAGCCTGGTGTTGATGGCGTAGGGGCTGGTCTCTTTATGTCTTTTGGTTGTGGAGAGGTTGTGAAAGTATGTTGGCGCCTTCGGCGGGTTGGCTGCTGCTTTGCCTTTGCTAGTTCAGTTTCGTGCTACAGTTCAGAAATTACAACCTTACCACTACTCACAAATGGTTCAGTATGAGGAGGCGTCTAGTGTAGTTCACAAAGCCGATCAATCAATAGCCCAGTTCTACGGGAATAACGGGGGCTCAGCTAAAAGTCCAAATCCAGCAACAGTGCCCACCAATGAGAAACAAGTCAGCATTCGCTACCATGCTAGTTAAGTAGATACATATACGCCACAATACAAATATTGATTACTATGATTTCGAGGACGGCCGCGCTATCGCGGCGGCGGAGCAGTATTTGCAGTCCCACCAACTACCAGCGGTGCGGAGAGGAACACCTTGCGCCCGCAGAATCCGGTGATAGCTTGTGGCTATTGGCATTGCTCATTTTCCATGTAGATGTAGATGCAAATATCATGCTCTTTCGTGGAATTTATCCCTTGCAACACCGTCCATCCGTGCCACTGACCAGCGGGTAAGAAGACCACCAGACTCAACGGATCTAATCCAATAGATTTAGGTTGTATGGCAGTTTTTGCTATCATACCTAAAGCCTACTCTAGGTAGATTAAGGCTTTTTACAAAGACCATAAGCAATTTAAATTCTTAAAGGAAACCCTTAAAGATAGTTTAGCATAGTATATTATAGATTATAGAATCTTAAGAGTACTAACTATATAATAGATAGCATAATATATATTAAAAATTTTTATAAAGAATATATTTTAAGTTTAAAGTAAGATCTCTTATTTAATTTAAGGATCTATATAAAGCTATAATTAAATAAGAAACTATATCCTTAAAAGTTATTATAATAATATATATTATAACTTAAGTAGATATAAGCTTAATATATCCTTTATTATTATCTTATAAGTATTCTAGAATATTAGATTATATATATATATTATATACTTATACTAGTTATATAGTACTAGATAGCTAAATAGTCTATTTAACTCTTATCCCTTCCCTAATATTATATACTTAATTTAAGTATGTTAATTATCTAATATATTCTCTTTATTATTTAATAATTATATTAACTTCCTAATATATAAGTAGTATAAACCCCTACCTATTATATATCTTAGAGGTAGTGAATATACTCTGCTATTAATATTAGTCCTAAACTAATTATTGTCTAGAATTGACTATTTAAGATGCTAAAGATATTTAAGAGGTTATCCTTATCTATACTATATTACTCTAGAAGTTCTTTCTTTCTTAGCTTAAATATAATACCACAACACAGTTTTAAATCTAAATTATCGAAGGGTACTAGGAATCGACCGTGCCGCAATCACAGATACGTGTATAGAGTCGCGTTACATATGACCAGGCTTGGCTTTCGTTGGGGTGTATGACACTGTGAGTATTCGGTCCTTCTCGAGCACCATGGCTGCATTCCCTAATACCAGGTAAGCGGGAGAAAGCTGATCGCGATGATAGGAGTCAATATTCTAGTTTCACCGTAGAGGTTCTCTGTCTACATCGTAGCGATCTAGGTCGGTTTGGGACCAAGGGTAGTCAGTCAGCCAAGACTCTCATACAGCGTTGGTAGTTCCAAGGTCCAGAACAACGCCTCTCCAGAAAGAACTTGAGTTCCCTAATTTCTCCGTGAAATGTGAACTAAGGAGATCATCCATTTCATCGACCCCTGTCAGGTCTTTTAGGGCTGTTGGACTCTTTAATACACAATATTCGGCCCTCCACTTATGCTTCCCGATAGTCGCTTCAATCTTCTGTAGCAGCTGCTGCTCATTGGAAGGATCAATAAGATAATCTTCGAAGCTCAGATGATAACCTGCAGGCTAGATCAAACACATCATGTTATCTGACAAGGGAGTATTCCACCAAAGGTCTCGTGTCGGATCGAGAGTCCGTAATCATCACTTCCACTTTCAGGCGCTCTGATCTCGTGTCTGCTGTGCCGAGCGGTAACATCGCTCTTACCAGTCACCTGGCTCCGGTCTCTGCCAACACTGGCTTTAGACAGGGTGGCAACTGCCCCAGGCGTTTTGCTATGGTAGCTGTCGATCGCTTTGCTTGCGAAGGGACGCAATGCTGCCATAGCGAGCTTCGATGGTAATCTGTCCAGTCTACAATATTAAACGCTGTTCTGCCAGTACATGATAACGCTGATCTTACATACCGGCTCTACGTACGGTCATGACTTGAAAGGTGCGGCGGGCTTTGATTCCTTCAGACAGACGACTTTAATTCCATCCTGCAGCTAAACGAAAGAGCTGATGTGGCGGTGGTTTGACGGCAGGCTCGGTTTGCTCCGCCCCCTAATTACTGATTTGTCAGATGAGGTCAGAATGAGCAATCCATCAATCTTGTCCTTGGGCTTGGCTGAAACTCATTCCTGGAAACCCTTAACAATATGTACCAATCGTATCCGCAACGGCACTGGGCCCGGTTCCGTGTACCTACGGCCTCATCATCACGATAGTGCCGCGATGGAAATACATGGATGGACCGACAATCAGGCAGAGACCATCTTCGCCTTGGATCGCACGCCAGAGGCTCCTCCTGACGCCAGGAAGCAAGTTCCAACGGCGCACCGTAGCCGGATTTAAGCAAGCAAATAATAAGTTGCAATCACGCTGTCTCTAGTTCATAAGTCCACTTCCCAACTATCTAGCGAGAGTGTTATACTAGAAGGAGGAGGTACCTTGACGATAAGAAGTCCAAGCTGCAGGGTCAATCCAACGAGCAGGCCATAGCAAATGAAAAGGCCAAAGCCAAGAAGAAAGGACTGAGAGCGGCGCCTGTTTATGGTTCACTGCTCCCCGACACGCAACCAGCTATAGCATCGCTGCTGGGCTCGAAGGCGTAACTAGGATGATCCTAGCGCAACAAGAGGGACCACCAAACAAAAAGATAAGCATACATAAGAAATTATATAAGACCTAAAAAGGCATTTTTATTCTTATTATAAAAATAACACCGTGTAAGGTAATTAGCATTAAGGTATAACTAAATTATAAAAATAAGGATTTTATATAAACTTAGTTTAATCTAGAAGTACTCTTCTCTATAATATAAGAATTAATATATATTTTACTTAAATAATAATTTATCTAGTACTTACTATTATACTAGCTTTAAGGAAATTAAACTATAATTATATACACTACTTAGCTCTAAGTATTTTATAATTAAATAAGCTTTTATCTACTATTAAAGTCCTCTATCTTCTTTAATAATCCTAAGGGATGTTTACTCTCTATAGGGTTTGCTTACTAAAATTTTATAGTATATATATCTTATATTAGGGGTATTTAGTCTCCTTTAGCTTACGCTATAGACTAGAGAATAAGTAAAGGTAGTTATTTTAATAAAGAATATTTATTAGAACTTAATAGAGTAATAATAGGAACTTACTCTATATATATATTAGAGGAAAGACTTAGCATAGCTTATATAATATATTTAAAGGAGTTATACTTTAAATAAGGTAAATAAAAGAGTTTAGAAGATTTATACTTTAAATTTATTAAATTAAATAGTCTCAATAGACTTTCTTATATTTATATAATTAAGGCTCTTATCTATAGTTTAAATCTCTTTATATTTAATTTTATAATTAAATTAATAGTTATTTCTAATCTTTAAACACTTAATTTTATATTATTAAGTAATATAGAGTTATACTTAGCTTACTTTATTCCTCTTTACTCTTTAATTACTTATTTTTAGAATACTTATAATATTAGTTCATAATAATATTAAAGGTTTTAGGGCTTTTAGAGCCTTTAAAGCTTTGGAAGCTATAGGCTCTTTAAGATATTCTATATTATTTATAAATAAGTCTAAGACTTTATTATTATAATTAGCCTTAAATTTAACATATTAGACTTTACTAATCTTTTTATTTCTATGGAGTTTCTTAGCTAGATAATTAATCTTAATATATTTAACTAAGCATGTATGTAATTTTAAGGCACTTAATATATTATTATTATTGTAAGTTAGTATATATAGACCTTACTTAATATAAGAGGATAATAGCTCTTATATATTATAGATCTATATACTTAAAAAGTTTATTATATATCTTACTAGACTTAGGAATTAGTAATATATAAATTAATATAGAAAGATATACTTAAAGTATTATTAAAACTATATTAATTTATTATATTTACTATCTTTAACTAGAGTATTATTAGTATTATATTTAGATTCTTCCTTACTAGTAATATCTATAAAGATAATAATAGTATAATACTATAATTATTCTTCTTAAGCTTAGATATATATTAATATAAACTTTAAATAAAGTACTTATATTATTATTATAATTAATTATCTTATTATCTTTAAAAATAGTATTACTATGGCTTTAAAGTAATATATAACTAATATTATAAAGTTACTAAGTCTTATTAGCTTTAAAGGCTATATTATTAAAGACTAGAATAGAGTACTTATAGTTTTATTATTATTATTATTATTACTTTTAATATATTTAGAAGATAAGTAAGTAAGGACTTTAAATAAGCTACTAATAATATTACTACTACTATTAAATTAACTAATTTTAGAGGCATTAACTAAGGGAACTCCCTAGTAATATATAAATAGCTAAATAAAAGATATTAAGTTAAAAAGAGGAGGCTTTAATATTTAAATAGAATTAGTATACTATTTAATAAATAGAACTTTAAAGTTAAAGTTATAAGAGAGAAAGTAAATTTTTAAAAGAATAGTAGATTTAAGTTTAATAATACACTTAATATTACTTATATAATAATTAATACTAACTTAGATATATACTATTCTTTATAATAATCTAGCTTTAATATTAACTATCTATCTATTTATATATTATTATTAGAGTAATTATACAGCCTCTTTCTCTATTATATAAGATAATTTATAGGCTAGGATTATATCCTAACTAAAGTCTCTCTCTATCTTCTAGGGACAAATGAAAAATGATCATTTTTCATTTACACTGAACTAAAATTTTAGTCATTTTTCATTTGATTTCAGTTTTTCAAATGAAAAATGGTTTTTTTTATGAGCTCTTTTTAAAATTAGACTTGTTTTGAAAAGCGCTGACTAAGCGCTATAATTTGATCCCCTAATAGCCTAAATCCCTCTTAGGGTTATTTTTAAAAAAAATGCTAAAATATGGGTTTTTTCTGATGTTTAAACCTTAAGCGGATGATCAACCACTAAGAAAGCCTTTTCTTTATTCCTTTGCCTTAGCACTAATATACAAGTGAAATCTATAAAATAACTATATTCTGAATTTACTCGCTTAGCCCTATAAAATGTACTAAGAATTATAAAAAACTAACTAGTAATAAAAAACTTAAATATCTTTAAATATTTCTACTAAGCTAATAACTTTAGTTAGAGAAAAATAGATTAAGTAATATATAATATATAGGTATTATTCTATAAATAGATAAATTTATAAGGTTAGGAATATATTTTTTTAAATTAAGGTTATTATAATATACTATTTATCTTCTTTAGATAACTTTTAGATTTAATTTCTTTAATACTTACTCTAAAGATAAGGATTATTATTAGCTAAGATAATCTTTAATAGCTGCTAGACTAGCTACCTAAGGATTTATATCTTAGAGCTTTTTACCTTTTCTAACCTTCTTTCCTTAATATTTTAATAAATTTTTAATCTTACCTATTATAATTAAATTCTAATATAGGAAATAAAGCCTTCTCTTTCTAATAGAATAGAGTATATTACTATTCTTAGGAATATAGGTTTTCTAGCTTATAAGCTATATAAATACTTAGTACTACCTAAGGGTTTAAATTATTACTTTTAAAAACTACCTTATAAACTCCCTAAAGAAGAATAATTAAGGATTTTTAAAGAACTAGATAATTATTCTACGCTAGTCTAGAATAGGGAAGAAGTTAAAGAAGTAAAAATACTAAGCTCTTTTTCTTATTTCTTTCTAGATCTTACTCTTTACTCTAATAGTCTTAGCTACTAGGAATACTCTAATATACTTTATTAATAAGCTAATATAATCCCTATAGGCTACTAAAGCTAGGTAGCTAAGGTAAAATAGATTCTAGACTATTTAAGTAGGTAGGAGTAAAACCCTTAAGTTTTAATAAATAAAGATAATATTAAGTATTAGATAGTAAAAGTAATAGTAAGTACTAATTAATAAAAATAAGGGTTAAGGTTAGGATTTATATTAAGCTATTACTAATTAACCCTAGATCTTAGAGAGCTATCTAGTATTTAGAATAATTAAGCTTTTATAAAATCTTTTAATTTAGAACTTTAAGATAAGGAAGAATTAGTATAATTTAAGTCTTCTAGTCTTAAAGCTATTAGTATATAACTCTTATTTTTATTAATTATATATATATAAAGCTAATTTATTTTCTAGATTTAGATTAATAATTAGAGCGTAGGTTTTTCTTTATTTTAGAAGAAAAATAAT